>MU742344.1:26451-42630 GCA_026770625.1 Nicotiana glauca
GGTTGACTTTTCCAATCTATTCCTTCATTAAAGAGACTAGTCATCCCATTTCCTACCAAACTCGATCCGAATTGACTCAATTCACCAAGTACATATATTGAAACATGAACAAGCATATAACAGAGAAAATGGGGCGGTAACTCACATGACGACGAATCGGGTCATCACACCTAGCGCATCATTCGGCGGCTTAAGGCCTTGGTTAGCTTCACTTCATGATAATAGCTTGTACGCGTGGTCGGAATTGAATTTCGGGAAGTTCGGAGTTGATTCAGATAGAATATTCTCAATTCGTAAGCTTTAAGTTGGAAGAATTAACTAAGGTTTGACTTTTGAGTAAACGACCTCAGAATCGTAATTTAAAGATTTCAATAGGTTCGTAATATGATTTCGGACTTGGGCGTGTGTTTGGGCTGAGTATCGGTTGGTCCGGGAGAATTTCAGCGCTTATTATGGAAAGTAGATATTTTTGAAAGTTTTAGAATTTCATAAGTTTGATTTGGAGTGGGCTTTGATGATATCGATGTTCGTTTAGGGTTCCTAGCCTTGGAATAGATTCGTGTAGTGATTTGTGACTTGCACGCAAAGTTTGGCGTCATTCCGGAATGTTTTGATATGATTCGGACACGTTCGTCGAAGTTTGGAAGTTTGAAAGTTTAAAGAAGAATTTTGATCGTCGATTCATAATTTTGATGCTGTTTGGTGTAATTTGATGCCTCGAGCAGGTTCGTTTCACATTTTGGACTGTTTGGTGTGATTAGATGGGGGCCTCGGGTTTGTTTTGAACTAAGTTTGGCTAAGTTGTTTTGCTGGTGTCTGCTGTCTGGTTTTGTTCTTCGCGAACGCGAAGGGATTCACGTGTTCGTGAAGAAGGATTTGTTGGCTGCTGACCTTTGTACTTCACATTTGCTACCGGGGCCATGTGTTCGCGTAAGGTGAGGCGGCAAAGTTCGTGTTCGCGATGGCAGCTTCGCATTTGAGATGAAGAAGCTATTTTGGGAGATTTCCTTAGCCTTCACGTTCGCGAATTGGGCACCACGTTCGCGATGGTTCACCTGGTAAAGCATCGTGTTCACGAGTTGTGACTCGCATTCGCGAAGGGAAATTTTGGAGTTGGAGCTGATGTTGCTTCACAAACGCGAGGGACTTGCCGCGTTTGCGAAGAAGGTCGGATCAGGCAGTGTGGTTTTATAAACGGGAGCTGACTTAAGAGCTATTTTGGAACACCATTTTAATCTTCAATCATGAGGTAAGTGATTTCAACAAGTTGTGAGTTAAATGTACGAATCTAGGCTTGTAAATTCATGAAAATTTGTGGAAATCATGAGATCTTAAGAGAAAACCTAAAAATTGGTATTCTTGGAATCTGACCACGAAATTTGACATGAAATTGAGAATAAATTATATATTTGAGTTCATAATGTTATGGGTAATGTTAATCTTCGAAATTTTTTGGAATCCGAGAACGTGGTCCCGAGGGTTGACTTTGTTGACTTTTTGAGCGGAGTATGGAAGAGTTATAAATTAATCAACTATGATGTTGGAGTATATTTTTATTGGCTTTCATGATCTTTTGACTAGTTTCGGATCGTTGGCTTTGAACTGAGGAGTTAAAGAGGTGTTGAAGCCGGTTATGAAACTTCGAAGCGAGATAAGTCTCCCGTCTAACTTTGTGAGGGGGAATCTATCCCCTAGGTGATGTAATTGTTATGTACTATTTGTTGCGGGTACGTAGGTGATAAGAGTCCGTGCATGGCTAAAGTATGTCTATGTTCAGGTAGACTTAGAACTTTACCATGTAATATTTGATTATTTGAACTCATCATGGTGGCTTAATTAATTAAAATTATAATTGAATTTGATTTAGAAATTACATATAGATTAAGCCGAGCCTTATCCCTTTGAGTTGCTGGCAAGTTATTTGAGAATCAATAAAGTTTATACTCACTTTGTGTTCATATAGTGTATAGTAAGCACATGCCTCGTAATTCGAAAATTTCTTTCTTTCCTGTGGAGTGGGCCGAACGCCTCGGTAGGATCACGTACTATACATTTATGGGAGCGGGTCATTTGCCTCGGCAGTATAATAGATATATCTATGATTCGTGCCGCTCGACCGACGGTAGTGTATGAGTTATGATGGGATTCGGCCATTCAACTCAGCAGTATCATATTCCTTCTGAGATCGGGCCGTACGATCTCGATATAATCGTGCGTTATATCGCTAGCAGTCAGAATATTTACGAGATTATCCTTCCAGTGATGCCCGAACTTTATATGGTATTTCTTTATCCGTTTGATATTGGCACTTGATATTTCTGAGCTTTTGAGATAAATACGAGAATGAAAAACTGATATCGTTAAAATAAATTTTGGAAGATTGTGTTAGTTACAGATTTACCTCACTACTACTGTTGTGCTTCCTATCTGTTTATGATTTACCATATTTATTTATTAGACCACTAGTAAGTGTTGATGTCGACCCCTCGTCACTACTTCTCCGGGGTTAGGCTAGATACTTACTGGGTACGCGTTAATTTACGTACTCATGCTGCACTTCTACACTAAATGTGCATGATCTGACAGGTTCATTTAGTGATCATCTTGGCGCGTAGGCGCAGCTGATGAGGAGACTATATGTGGGCTGCATTCAGGCTATGCATCAGAGTCCACAGAGTCTCCATCGTACTCTTTATTTTATCCTGTCTCATTTACATTCTAGACTGATGTTGTATTATTATTGTACTCCTTAGTAAATGCTCATGCATTTGTGACACCGTATTTTGGAATATACTAGTTGATGCTTACGGTTCTGTATATTATCATCGCCTTTCATTTCTCTTATAAACTACAAATTTTGTACGCTCCTGTGGATTTAAAAGTGTAAATTTCTTTCCGTACTAAAATTTATGATTTCAAAAACTAATATAACGAATAATTAAATCGACCAATCATCGTTTGCATGTCTGACGGCGGTATTAGGCGCCATCACGACTATAGTGGATTTTGGATCGTGACATCATGATTCTCGAATTTTATAGTTCAGTTTAGTTTTTTGGTTTAAATTTTAGCTAATTAACAATACCATAACGATCAATAGTTCCTTAACATAAAACGTAAATTAAGTTTTGGTTGATAGAGAAATGCTTATGTTTATCTCAACAAATCTCAAAAAAGACATTGATAAGTGTCACAAACATGTAATTAGTATAAAATGATACAAATAAACCGAACCGATACAGATTCAAGGGATCATGATTCTCAAATTTTATAGTTTGGTTTGAAATTTTTGCTTCTAAATCATTAGGTCCTTATTGCATGAACAATAAGAAACAGACAGATGGTCTTACAAGCTTAGCGTTTAGTAAATATCTACAGGTAATCAATTAATTAAACTGAACGTTAACATAAAATTAAGTGTCTAACACTTCGCCAAGAATTGTCTTGCGTATATAAGTTAAATACTATTTTATAAGGTTATATATTATATTTTGAACACCCTTAACACAGTTGAGTGAGACAGTCTAGCGGTCCAGAATGTTCAAAGTGATGTATTGTTCATGGATTCAAAGTTCTGCCCATTTAATTGCTAAAACTAAACGGAGACCACCATGTGTGATCTATTTAATTCTTTTTCAATATGAAAATTTTTTCTAATAAAATAACTCTTAAAACTTAAAATTTATGGTGAAATAAACAACTAATATTAAAAGTATTTTTTTAACTAAAAGTTATTTTCTGAAATAAAATTTGTAATTTAAAAGTCCAGCTCCACAAAAATCTCTTCAACAAAAGCACTCTACAAACTACAAATCCTCTCGACTCTCTCTTTCCTTTGGTTTTATGCTTACTTTTACTAGTAAATTTCTAATGTTATTTTTTTATTATTTTAATTTTTATTATAAAATTATAGTTCTATTTTTTTTTTTAACTTTTAGCTAAATATTGCGTAATTTGATCTAAAAGTTTTGGTACACCATTTATCGACAAAAAAAAATAATTGACTAGTTTAAAGTTTAAACACCTTTAAACAAGTATAACAACACATGTAATTAAATGTTATAAAATGATAAAACGAGACAATAGAGAAAAAGCTTATATATGAACGTCTCAAATAAACAAATTGAAAATCCATATCCGAAAACTGAAATTTATTGAAACCCAATTACATTACATAGTGGCTGCACTATTCGAGTATTTGTCTATATTTTTTAAAAGAAATACTACTACTAGTTGGCTGGAGATAACCAATGGCTCCTTTTTGAATTTAGTCATTAATTATTCGATAAGTATTATTAATAGTCTAATATCTTAATTATGTACCGTCAATCAGAGTCTTGTTCCGATCTTTTTTTATTTTTATAGTGAATAGATGTCATGCACCTATAACAATATTGGACATTTAAATATTTTTTGATTGTAATAAATAAAAATTATTCAAAAATCAATTATTTTTTCTTTTTTAAAAGTTACATATCAAGGATAGAAAACTATTTAAATTAATATCTCAAAAGATATGCATATTTCACTAGTTAAATATTGAATAAAGCTAATACATTATTAGTAAATTCATAACTAAACCTATACATATTTAAACTCTAAGACAGACATTTTAAAGCTACCTAGAAAAATAAATTCTTTCAAGATTGATGGAAGAACTTTGTAATTGTAGCTTGTTTCGTAGATTTCATTCTCTTACTAATACAACGCTTGAATTGGCGAAGGTTCGTGTCCAAATTTTCAGCAAAAAAGTATCCAATAGCTTTTCCTTGAAGATAATCTAAGAGCTTAACAGTTAAATTTTCTATCGAAATATTTTTTGAAATTTGTCTAATAAAAAATATATCATGTGTAAATCTTTAAATTTTATATATTATGCAAGATAAAAATTTTATTTAATAGGATAGATTATGTGCAAACTTTTAGAATTATTAGTAATCTTAAAGATTCTATGTAATTGTTATAAAAAGGCAATTTTATAAAGAGCATTCTGCATATGAATATTTGCTGTTAAATTACGTGTTTGGTCAAAAGAATGATTTTCGTGACGTGGGCAAGTGAAACATTGCAAATGAAATATGCACGTCACTACTCTACCATTCTTCCACGTGGTTGATCTGCGTGAAAATGATCTTCGCCCTTCATTTTTAAGACACGTGGCATTCATCCTGCTAGGTTTGACCATTCTAAATTTCAAACTCCAAGTACCAGAGGTGAAAGTTCATACCTAAGATCTGAAGTTTGAGTCTACGGTGGAGTAAACTTTAATTATTTTTTAAATTTCATTATTATATCTTACTAATAATTCCAATTTTGTCAGGTATACACAATTTTATCGTCGCAAAAAATTCCAGTCCTTTCTAATGAGTAAGAGTTATCATTTACCAATTACTTTGCTTCACAAATCAATACCACCTATTTGTGGGTTTTCAAAATTTCTTCAGGTTCAATAATGGTGAATTTCGATGTCTCACTAACTCATAGTGTGAAGCAAGGAATTGTACAACAACTAAGAAGGAGGAGAATAAGAAGAAACAAACGAGGTTTGACTGAAGTTTGCTAAAATTGGCTACAAATTAAATGTTTTGGAATATCTAAATATAGCTTATGTATGCAATTTAATCTAAAAAACATGCCACTAATATGTATATAGAAAAAAAAAATATGTCACATATACTATTTATATATGGATAATTTATACAAATATGCATGTTATATTAGTCCAAAATATAAATGGCATATTAAGAATATCTATTTAAATATAAATAAGTGTATAAATAACATATGCATATATACATGATTTTTCCTAAAAAAAACACATGATTTATAATATACCACAAACTTATTATATTATTTTTTTTCACGAAATATATGTATTTTATTTCATTGGAATATACATATATATAATTTTGCTAGGATTAAGTTAAATAAAAATGTCCATGTATAAAAAGGAAAAAACTTATTATGGAATGGATCAATGATATATATTTAGATATAAAGTCATATATAAACAAACAACAACAACAACCCAGTATATTCCCACAAGTAGGGTAAAGTCATATATAAACAACATATGCATATATAGATCAATTTTCCTAAAAATATATGATTTATAATGTATATATACCACAAATATACATTATAATTTTTTTTATAAAATATATGTATTTTATTTCATCAGAATATAAAAATGTATAATTTACTATATTATATCATATAAAAAGGTCCATGTATGGAAAGAAAAAAATTTGTTACGGAATGGCTTGGTTTCTAATGAAATCATAAAACATAATATAGAATGGAGAGAAACAATAGGGAAAGATATTAAATACTAGGACTGCCTAATGTATAAATATTTTACTTTCATATTTATCAATCATTAATTAATGCTAATCTTTTGTATATATTTTTAATAGTGTGCTATAAATGAAAGTAGCACAACTAATTATGCACTTCCCCTGTATTCATAGCCAGTAATTGGAATTTGCTCGTATAGCCCAAAAACATTGGTAACAGATAACTCGTATAACTTTGTCTCTCTAACTTTCTTCATATTTTTCTTAACCCCGCCCTAGATCTCGTCTCCAATAACCCCTCAATAACCTAGAATTTTAAAAAAAAAATTTAGGTAGCCCTTTGTTATCGGAAGGGGTGCAAGTTCAGTGGCGCGACTCAAAAAGAGTACGAAGATGCGAGGCTTGATTCACAAGTCATCTCTAAGAGAGAAATTTCAAATACATTGGGCCTATTATACACGAGAATGGTGGGATTGATGAAGACGTGACACGCTGTATTTGGATAGATGAATTGAAGGCTTGCTTATGGTGTTTTGTGTGATAAGAATGTGCGACCAAAACTTAAAGGTAAATTCTATAGAGCGCTGGTCAGACCGACTATGTTGTATGGGGCAGAGTATTGGCCGGTTAAGACATTCATGTCTAGAAGTGAAGGTGGCAGAGATGAGGATGTTGATGTGGATGTGCGGACATACCGGGTTAGATAAGATTATAAATAAAGTTATTCAGGACAATGTGGGTATGGCCCCTGTGGAGGACAAGATACGGGAATTGAGACTTAGATGGGTCATACATGTGAAGAGGAGAGACATTGGGAGATAGAGGCAGACAAAAGAAGTATTGGGGAAGGGTGATTAGGCAAGATATAGCGTTGCTCCAGCTCACCGAAGACATGACCACGAATAAGAAGATGTGGATGTTGAAAATAAAGGTAAATGTTAGATGGCCGAGTGTTGTCCTTGTTTGTAGCAGTAGCTTTGATACACCACTTGATGCGTTTCGTTTTTTTTTTAACCCATAGTCTTATGTTACTACTTACTGTTGTCTTGTGTTTCTATTTCTCATTGCATTAACTATTGCTAATTTTGTATTTTTGCTTTGGTTTTTAGATAGATTTGCTTGTTATTGCCCCCTCTATTTTCTGAGTCGATGATTAGAAATTACCACTCTGCCCTTTTTAAGGTAGGGGTAAAGTGTGCGTACACTCTACCCTCCGCTTACCCTACTTGTGGGACTACACTGAGTATATTATTGTTGTTCTTTGTCACCGGAGAAAATGGTAGATTGTCGGAAAGTTTCATTTCCGACACATTTTTTAATAATGTATATCACATCATATAGTGTATATTACTGTATATAATGTTTGACTCAAAAGTTATCACACACTTTATGAGTACAAAACAATATACATGAATTACGAAAAAATTATAGCAAACCGTAATAATCTATTAGACCAAATATAAGAAACAATAATAAGAACCCAGAATGAAAAGGAGAAACAATAAAAGCTTTTAATGATAATATTGGTTTGGTCTGCCTCTCCGTGAAGAGGTTCAGATCCTTACAATGGTGTTTCACTTTCCCATAATCTGGGTATCTCTGTGTCTCTCCCCTCTCTGTGAGTAGTGGCAAAGAAAAAGCCCCCATTATAGGATTTCCTCTCTTAGTATTTATAGATGCGAGCTTCGTGAGCTGTCAATAAGTGGTCGTGACCACGTTGGGGTTGCTCCTTCATGATGGCGGGTGGGCCGTGGACTTGTTGATCAAATCAGATAAGGGTTAAGTACCGTTAATTCTGAGTGGTCGTACCACTTATTAATCGTGAATTAACTTAAGACGTGATTAACTTCGTTAATTATCGTGGAGTCGGATTCTGACCCATACAGTTAGTCCCTCCGCTTATTGAGATTGTGACCTGGCCGAGCTCGATGAGTGGACTTCATCGACTGTGATTTGAGAAACTCGGATAGGGAGGTCGACTGTCGCGTCGGTTGAGGCCGAATTCCCTTTGGTGACGATCCTTAGCCTTGTAGAGAGTCAGTGTTTTGTTATCGTGTTATCAAGTCGTCGTTCGATAAAGATTGGATGCTTCTTCTTGGAGAAGGCACTTGGCCTTTTAACTTAATTCGAGTGAGATCGAGCTTCGTGATGCTCTGATCCACACATTTGTTTGGGAGCATAACCGTCGACTATGGCGAATGGGCCGTGTGTGGTGTGGACGAGGGGAACAAGGGTATGCTTGGTACGTTTTTGTCAACGTCTAGAGTTTTGAAGGCGCACGGAATATCTTTTCATCGTTCGTAGGTCGTCACAATCATTTTGACGGCGAGACGCTGGTGGGTGACTGAGAAGTCGCTTCATGAAGTCTGTCATAATGACGCACGTTTCGGCAGAACCGAACCGTTTTGCGGTTGGTCATGTAGTTAATGATGGCTATTGAGTTTTGCGAAAGCCATTTATGTTGCCTATAAAGGTGGGTTAAGGCATTCACTTCTCATATTTTCATTGTCCATCTGAGAGTGATTCTGAAGAAACTTTTTCCTTCTGCTAACTCACCTTCATCTTTCTTTCTTTGATCGTGATAACTTTTGTATTGTCCACCAAACTTTATTCCTTTCTCGTTAGTGAAGCAGTTCCTCCCACGATGCTCTTCCGATGGGTTTTTCGGTCAATTCTCTGGTAGTTGAAGGGCCATCTCCGGCAATGGGAGGTGCAGAACAGGTAGAGACCGGTAAAGTTCCATCAGTTGACGAGATAGTACCTCGGCCCGGAGGTCCGGTGATTGATTTCATTGCAGATGGTGGGGAGGATCCGGTGGATGAAGCCCCGTAGGGAAATTGGGATGTCCCGATTACGGGAATAGGGGGTCATCCCCACCCATGCAGATGTCGTTCTTGCTAGAAGCGAGGAGAGGGTCCACACCGACCGCCGGGGATACTGCGTCTTTTACGCCTATCCCTTCAGGTTGGGGTTTAAGATCCCGCTCCCAATGCTGGTGGTGGATTTCTGTCGTTATTATGGGGTATGCCTAAGTCATCTCACTCCTTCCCTCTACAAATTGTTGGCAATGTTTATTAAGTATGCAGAACTGGCCGGTAGGGTGGTCACGCTGCAGCATGTGCTCAACCTTTACGCTCCCCAGAGAGTTCGCGGTACCATGAGTCGGGCGTGCCCTCGTGGGTCAAGGGGCCTGACTGCGACACTGGATGATGAGGTCGACCCTCGCACTTTTGAGCATTTCTTTTACATCAGGACTGATCATTTAGTGGCATGCCCCACTGGGTTCCCAGAGGCTTGGAATCATGTACGTAAGTTCCTTTATCGTCGAATTCTCTTTTATACTTTTCCTTATGTCTTGTACTCGTGAGCGTTAACTCGTGTAAATTTTGTAGCCAAAAATTCTTCGCCGGCTTCGTTAGCTGGGATACGCGGGTGGGTTGAGGTCGTGCTCCCCCATACCGAGGGGATACACACGTGGGCATCTTTCTGGGAGAGGCATGGTTGTAGGTCTGCTATAGGTGAGAAGTTGATTTCTTCTTCCGTTCTTCTTTGATTCAATTTTATTTATCAATTTTGCTTTTCTATGACAGGAAGGGTACACCGTGCCAGGGGCCCTCAGTTGGCCTTTCGACGACCGGGTGCAATTGTTTGGCTTACTGCCGCACCGGTGCCGCGCCACATACCGAGGACAACGTCAGTTGAATCTTTAGCGACTCCTTCTCCACCACGGGCCGCACTTTGAGACGAGGGGTCGTTGGAGGTTGTGCACCTTAGAGCGAAGTCGCCATCAGACGGGGAGGAGGAGAGGCCGTTGATAAGGCGCAGGGTCGTGTTCACGCTGGCTCCTCCTATGGTAATTAATTTGGACTCCCCTCCGGCGGATGCGGAAGAGAGTGCGGCTGCAGTGCCCGCCCTTGAAAGTGAACACACAGTGGGGGTTGCCCCGGTTGGCTTTGGCCGTGATGATACCGTCGCTTCGGCGACTCAGTTAGTGGCTCTAGTCGCTGAGATGGGAGGTAGTTCCTCAGCGGCTGCTAAGGTTGGCGAGTCAAGTGCTCCGTTGGTGGTTATTGCTCCAAGGGGAAAGTTTGGTGCCGCAGTTTGGGCTGCTATGCTCGGAGGCCGTGAATGCATCGTTTAGGGACGTCACGGATATTGGGCTGATGAATGAGGTAGCCGTAATAGTCTTGAGGGTATGTATTATGGCGTCAGTTTGCTTCTTCTTTGCCTTATTTTGCTTTTTATCCTAATCATTGCCTTTGCTTTGTAGTCTTATTTGTTGGAGGTGGGGAGCATCCGTCGAGCTAGTATCCGCTCGGGGGTATTTTTGCGGGCGTTGGAAAAATATCGTCGCTGTCAAGATACGATGCCAGGAGATGCGCGCGCGCTTGAGGAATGATCCCCGTAGCCGGGTCCTGGTCAAGGAACTGGCGAGGCGGGAGCTTCAGATGCAGCAAGCACTTGGCAGAATAAGTGCTCTTGAGGAGCAGCTCCGTCAGAAGGACGAGAAGCTCGAGGCGGGGAAGAGGGCTGCAGCTGAATGTGAGCGCCAGGGATAGGCTAAGGCGGCGGAGGCCGCAGCGGCGTGGAGCGGGAAAGTGACCGCGTTTGAGGGTGAAGTCGCAGCTTTGAAGCTTCAGGTGAGGGATGTCTCATCGAGGGCTGAGGCGTTGAAGGAGCTTATCCGCGCGCATGAGTCTCAGCTGGCGCTGGAGAGGGATGTGGCGGCTTTTAGGGAGGTGAAACTCGAGGAGCGGATCAGTGTTTTTGAGCAGGATGCCCAAGTTATGGCGGACCGGATTACGGCCTTGGAAGAAGAGAATCGGGGCCTATGGGACCAGGCTGCTTCTTCTAGCCAGGCTCGCGAACTTTGGGTTTTTGCTGAGGCCCAACGTGATGTATATAAGAATTTGTGGGAGGCTGGCGTCGTGGCCAAAGCTGCTATCGAGGGAGCGCGTCAAAAGGCTCGTGAGGCACGTATTGACTGTGGTTTTGATGCGGCGACGCCAGAGGATGACGATGGCGCAGATGGTGGCGCTGATGGCGCAGAGCAAAAAGTTATGCATTTTTCTTGTCTTGTTCGCCGTTTGACGTTTGTGTTTTTTTTTGTTTTTCTTCTTCTTGTTTTTTAATTGATCGGCCTTGGTCGGGTATAAGCGGGGATGACTCGCAATTAACTTTGTAGATAAATGAGATTTCCTTTCTGTTGTTTGCCTTGTATTTATTTTGTCTTTGAGTTGCAAGGGGGGATGACCCTTTTTCGAAGGGGTGATTTGCCTTTGAGTTTCTCTGGTAGGCATGTTAGTTTTTGATTGGTGATGACTTTTTGTCTTTGACTCGGGGTGAGCGAGTCGGAGCCGTTGCCAGGTGATAGCGGTGGTTAGCCTTAGTCCCAGTTCGGGTGCGGTCGAACTACTGGCCGTGATGATAAGGAACGCGACCTTGTAGTTCGACCGGGGCCGAACTTTTAATGCCTCTAATCTTAGTTCGAGTTGGGCGTACTTACTTGAATGGCGAGGGTGCCTAACCCCTGCCTTGATTCGTTGGCAGTTGGGTTTTGCTGAGTTCAATGGTGAAGGAGCTTGGTCCGAGTCCCGGTTCGACTGTGGTTAGATTTGTTAGATTTGAGGACGAAGGCGTCTAGCTTTATGGTTCGAGCAAGGTCGAGCTCTTAGGGTTTGATGGCGAAGGCGTATAGCCTGAGTCCCAGTCCAACTGTTGTTGAACTTTATCAATTTTGGTGGCGAAGGCGCATAGCCTGAATCCCAGTTCAACTGCTGTTGAACTTTATCAATTTTGATGGCGAAGGCGCATAGCCTGAGTCTTGGTTCAACCATAGTTGAACTTTTTTGGCCAAGGAGCATAGCCTGAGTCCTGGTTCAACCGTAGTTAAACTGTTTGGCGAAGGCGCATAGCCTGAGTCCTGGTTCAATCATAGTTGAACTTTTTGGCGAAGGCGCATAGCCTGATTCCCAGTTCAACTGTTGTTGAACTTTATCAATTTTGATGGAAAAGGCGCATAGCCTGAGTCTTGGTTCAACCATAGTTGATTTTTGGCGAAGGCGCATAGACTGAGTCCCAGTTAAACTGTTGTTTAGCTTTATCAATTTTGATGGCGAAGACGCATAACCTGAGTCTTGGTTCAACCATAGTTGAACTTTTTGGCAAAGCTGCATAGCCTGAGTCCCAGTTCAACTGTTGAACTTTATCAATTTTGATGGCGAAGATGCATAGCCTGAGTCTTAGTTCAACCATAGTTGAAATTTTCGGCGAAAATGCATAGACTGAGTCCCAGTTCAACTGTTGTTGAACTTTATCAATTTTGATGGCGAAGGCCATAGACTGAGTCTTGGTTCAACCATAGTTGAACTTTTTGGCGAAGACGCATAGCCTGAGTCCCAGTTCAACTGTTGTTGAACTTTATCAATTTTGATGGCGAAGGCACATAGCCTGAGTCTTAGTTCAACCATAGTTGAACTTTTTGGCGAAGGCACATAGGCTGAGTCCCGGTTCAACCATAGTTGAACTTCTTGGTGAAGGCGCATAGCCTGAGTCCTGGTTCAACCATAGTTGAACTTTTTGGCGAAGGCTCATAGCCTGAGTCCTGGTTCAACCATAGTTGAACTTTTTGGCGAAGGCGCATAGCCTGAGTCTTGGTTCAACCATAGTTGAACTTTTTGGCGAAGGCGCATAGCCTGAGTCTTGGTTCAACCATAGTTGAACTTTTTGGCGAAGGTGCATAGCCTGAATCCTAGTTCAACTATAGATTGTGGGTGTAAGTTGGTCTCATCCCTACTATAAAGACTCAAGAATATGATGGAAAACTATATGTATATTGAATGCCAAGCTCAGTTTAAATACAAGTCTTCTTAAGAGTACTCCTTGAATTAGGAGACTTATTCAAATCAGAACACTATCTAAAAATCCAAATCTCGGTGAAGTTGAAATGTATTAAAGTCACAGGCGTACTGGTGCGGTGTGACTCGAAATACATTTTTGCGACATTGCAATTTTTCTAAAAAAAGACAAAGCGGAACATTAATAAGACATAAAAGCAATACATATGAAGAAATCAGATAAAAATAAAGACAACAGTTGAGCGACCGTGCTAGAACCACGGAATTCGGGAGTGTCTAACACCTTCTCCCGGGTTAACAGAATTCCTTATCTGGATTTCTGATTCGCAGACAGTAACAGGGTCATAAATTCCTCGGTTCGGGATTAAACCGGTGACTTGGGACACCATTATTTTCCCAAGTGGCGACTCTAAAATTTAATAAATAAATCCCGTTCCGACTGTCCTTTAAGTGGAAAAACTCCTTCCCTTTTGTTTAATATATCCCTTTCTCAGGGTGTAGTAAAAATAAAAACAGGGCATTGTGCGAAAGCATATATGATGAGGTAAAAAAGGAGGTGTGACAGATGCTGCCATCAAGCAAATGCTGGGAGAAATCAAACAAGACATTTTAGAGGCTTTTGAGCTTAAACTGGATGAGCTCATAGACAAGTACGACAGGGAGCTGGAAGAAATTAAGAACAAGCTTGATACGCTTATGATGTATGCAAGATTTGATAATCTTAGTGATGAAGATGCTCGTGATCCATCTGGCAGCGATGACAATAATGATGATGATGATGACATGGATGATTATTTTTTTTTATTTATGTAATTTGTTTTATCTTTTATTAAGTTTTAATGAAATATTAAGTTTTTGTTATAAGTTTTTTCTGCATTTTTTTAATATTAATTCTATTCAAATTCGAAAAATATCAAAGGAAATGAACTATATAACTTCATCAGGAATTAACAATAACTAATCCGAATATAAAGCATTTTTTGGTATGAAATTTTTGAAAAAATGATAATAAAATACTTAGTACAGATATTTTTTAATTTAGCTAGTGTAGGAGCAAAATTTCAGCCCTCTTGCTTAAGTTTTTAATAAATAACTAAAAAACTTCAGCAAGTAGGCCGAAGTTTTTTTGTGCATCGTGATTTTTCAATTTAGCCACTTAAGGAAAAAAACTTCGGCCCTCCTGCTGAAGTTTTTAATAAATAACTAAAAAACTTCAGCAAGTAGGCCAAAGTTTTTTTGTGCATCATGATTTTTTAATTTAGCCACTTAAGGAAAAAAACTTCGGCCCTCCTGCTGAAGTTATTAATAAATTAACTAAAAAAACTTCAGCAAGTAGGCCGAAGTTTTTTTGTGCATCATGATTTTTTAATTTATCCTGCCTTCCTGTTGAAGTTTTTAATAAATTAATTAAAAAACTTCAGCAAGTAGGCCGAAGTTTTTTTGTGCATCATGATTTTTTAATTTAGCCACTTAAGGAGGAAAACTTCGGTCCTCCTGCTGAAGTTTTTAATAAATAACTAAAAAACTTCAGCAGCTAGGCCGAAGTTTTTTTGTGCATTAATGAGTTTTTAATTTAGCCACTTAAGGAGGAAAACTTCGGCCCTCCTGCTGAAGTTTTTTTGTGCATTATTGTCAAAATAAATCATATAATTTCTTAATCGATGTATTCTTAATCATATAAAATTCAGCTCGTTAACTAAACAACTTCAGCTTAGAATGTTAGAATTCATCTTCAAATAGATGTAGAATTGCAAACAAAAACTTCAATCGATCAATCAGAAAACATATAATTCAAAAACTATTTTGAATTCTGGAGAAGAATTTGAATACTTACAATGTATTTGAATTTGAATTTGGAATTTGAATGCGAGATGTGTTCTCAGGAGAGACGGACTGATGGAGGAGATACGGAGGAGATCTGAAATTTGAATCTGGGAATGCGGAGGAGAGACGGACTTTTATATGTTTTGGAAGGGGTATAATGGACATATTATTACGGATTTTTTGTTAGTTGGTTACGAAATCAATAGTTTTAAGAAATAGGGTATAGGTTAAAAGGTGACATAAAAATAGGGTACGACTGCAAATCGCCCCAAAATGGACCATCTGATGTTAAGACAAAGAACAATACAAATAATTCTGGGCTCAAACAATCAAATATTACATAGCAGTCCATTCTAGAAACCTTCTATTGAATTCCATACCAAATACGTGTAAATAAAGCAGTATATTGTTTTTCTGATTTTTCATTATCCACAAGTTTATTAAGCAAGAGCCAATCAAATAGGATACAGCTGTAGGTAGTTATAGAATAGGAATTTACATTTTTGCCCAAAAGGGCTTGTATAAAGATAAACTGTAGAAAAAGGAGTATAGAAAAATTTCCTAGTTTCTGTCATCATCAGAACCATTCCACATGCTATGTCCACTATGGAATGCAAAACAGCAATTCCCGCCAAGTAGCAAAAGAAACCAAAGCATCTTGCTAAAAAATAGAATTCACAGTTCTAAGTCAGCTATCAAATATTTAATAATTGAAAGAAAAAATGTGATCCTATATGTTTATTCCTATGAAAAAGAGACAAAACCAGTAAATAATAAGGCAATCTGAAGATTCATTTTGTTATACAGGAGATCTTAGATGTGATCTTCCTCTCGCCAAATTTATCTTTGCCCTACATAGAAGATAAAAAATTATTCACCTCCTCTCAATTCCTATGGTTAATAAGCAAAACTTCATCCTGCTATAAGGTGTAGATACACATTATGCAAAAACCGTGCAATATTCACTTTATCCTAAAAAAATGCCATGTTTAACAAGAAATGCATGCCCAAAAGAAATAAATTGGATTTATTTTTGAAGTCTTGATCATGTGCAAAAGGGAGATAAATCACTGGCGAAACTGTGTGAAGGATCTTTGCCCCCTAAGGGCAAACCAAAATAGGTTGTAGGTATTGGAACAACAGTTGTCTAGTTGTTTTGGATTAGTTCTTAGCTTTCATACTTATCTTTAGATTAGATATAG
>MU742347.1:3019-28422 GCA_026770625.1 Nicotiana glauca
ATGTTCGAGTGGTTCCCAACAGGGGAGTTTATCATCCGTTCTCGAGATGCGCCATTCCTCATACTCATCGGTCTGAGGGGAACTCATCCTTATGTCCCTCTCCGGGTCATGAGGCAAGCTGGAAGAAAGCAAATCATACCCAGGATACAGAAAATGAGTCATTTTAGGGCTGACTTTCAAGATGATGATAGCCCACATAGGAGTCACGCTCAGCATATGTGGCACTGCAAGCTAGTCTTAGGAAGGGAGTCTATCAAACCCGACAGGTATCATACCGGCTGTGTGACGCACTACACGGGTTGGTTGGAAGATGATCACATTGGTTTGGGGCGTCCAAAATTCATCCATGGTCATAGGATTATTGATGAGAAAGCTACAACGCAAGTCCAATACAACCAATTGCGCAAGAGGATGAGAGAATGTGAGAATAAACATCGAGAAATACAGGAAGCCCATGAAAAGCTGATCAATGAGTGGAAGGATATGGCTATCAATGCCAACAACCGTTTGGGGTGTCTGGAGCGAGTCCTAGTGGAGTTGGAAGGGAATTTCTTAAAAAGAATTGAAGACTGTCAGAATGCTGAAGGAAATGCAAGCGGACGTCTGGACCGAGCCTGTCTGTTGTTAGGGATGCGTGAGTTGGTGCAGCTGTACGAGGGAAGCAAGAATACCGAATCTGGGGAAGGTCCTTCTGGGACCAAGTAGTTAGGATCTTTACTCTTCTATTTTTCTTAAATGTAATAAGGCCACTGGCCATTAGTGACATCTTTTATCATTCAGTTGTTTTAAGACTCATCTTGTTTTATCAATAAAATGAGGCATTTAGCATTATAAGTTCTCCAAATTTAACTTGTCGCTAGGCCTACCTCGGGTACAATGAGGCACCCAAAATTAGGACACGATTTATATTCCCGCATAATGTGTTTAAATATTGCAATATTATTTATCAGAATCCGCACTAACTTTTTACCTTTTTGTTTTTCTTTTATTTTTTATTCCCCTTCCCAAAGGTTAGTTCGTGCATTCTGGCACCATCAGCATACTCAACAAGATCCAAGGGTCCTCCTCCTCCTCCTCCTCCAAGTTCTACCAGTAACAGGAATAAAGGAAAAATGGGAGATACAAGCGCTAGAAAGGAACTCGAGGAAACTTCTCAGAATGCTGCAATTACCAAGGAAACTGCTGCTCATCTTGAGCAAACTTTGCTGAGGTTTCGAGAAGAGTTGGAACAAGTCCGAAACTTGGCAAGTCTGTCAATCACTCTTGCTGCTGCTGATGCCAACAAATCACCACCGCCGCCACCATCCCAACCTGCTCAGACCCAAGCCCGCAACACATGCAACAATGCTCCACCGCTTATCCCGGAGTCCCAAAATACCACAGACAACCAGAATGCTCCTGTCTTTGTGGATGCTATGCCACATTAGAGTCAGCCAATCACCAATACAGCCGAGTCAGATGACAAGAGCTCCCTCATTCAGAATTTGGCTGCTGAGATCAAGAAGTTGACTAGCCAGGTTCAAGGTTTCGAAAGTAACAAAGGTGTCGAAGGGTTGTATTACGAAGATCTCTGTGTTCAGCCAGCTGTTGAGCTCCCGGAGGGGTACAAACCTCCCAAATTCGAGATGTTCGACGGTACAGGTGACCCCAGGGTCCACTTGAGAATGTATTATGACAAGTTGGTAGGAGTCGGAAGGGACGAGAAGATCTGCATGAAGCTGTTCATGAGGATTTTGAAGGGTGATGCTTTATCCTGGTATATTAGCCAAGATGCGAAGAAATGGACTAATTGGGTGAATATGGCGTCTGACTTTATGGATCGGTTTAGGTTCAACACTAAGAACGCACCAGATGTGTTCTATATCCAGAATCTCAAAAAGAAACCCACAGAGACCTTTCGTGAGTATGCTACTCGTTGGAGGTCAGAAGCTGCTAAGGTCAGACCGGCCTTAGAGGAAGAACAAATGAACAAGTTTTTTGTTCGTGCTCAGGATCCACAGTATTACGAAAGGCTGATGCTAATAGAAGGCCAAAAGTTCTCCGACATCATCAAGTTGGGAGAAAGGATCGAGGAAGGCATAAAAAATAGTATGGTCACTAACCTCGAGGCATTGCAAGCTACCAACAAGGCTCTACAGTCTGGTGGCTCGTCGAAGAAAAAGGATGTGAATTCTGTAATGGCTGCGCAAAGGAACAACTCCCCTATGAAGTACCAAACCTATCCTTCAGCTCCATTCACATATCAACCTACCCTAAATTACCAAGCACCATCACTCAATTACCAAATTCCACCATCTGCCTACCAATCACCTCCATCGCCCACATATCAACCCACCTCACCCAGATATTCCCAGCCCGCACCTGTATACCAAGCATACAAATCACTATCTTCTCACTGCCCATCACCACCCACCCACCAAAACTTTCCTCGACCTAGACCAAACTTCAACCGCAAACCTCCTAGACAATATACTGCCAAAGACGAGCCAATTGACCAATTGTATGAAAAACTCAAAGCAGCTGGTTACGTTACCCCTATCCCAGCCGTAACTCCAGAAAACCCTTCCCAATGGATCAACCCGAACAAAACTTGCGCATACCATTCTAGGATGAAAGGCCATACCATCGACTAGTGTCGCTCGTTGAAAGACAAGATTCAGAACCTAATTGACAACAAGATCATTATAGCAAAGGAGCCCACTCCTAGTGTCCGTAACAACGCTCTGCCTGACCACAAGGGTGGAGGTGTCCATATGATCGATATTGAAGATGATTGGGACCCCAAAGGGTCAATCGGTCTAATAGTTGAAGGAGACGAGCCTAGGAAGCCAGCAGTTACCCTCAATCCCATTGTTGTTCAGATTCAACCCTTCGAGGGTAATGTGGTAAACGTGTTTGTGCCGCTCGAGTTTGAAGCACCTTTTGCAAAGACGCCAAAACCAATTGAGGTTGAGTTCGGGGCTACAGACGCGCCTGTGCCATTTGAAGTTGCTGTGCTACCCAAGGCACCAATTCCAGTTTCCATGACAGATGTGACCCCATTCAAGTCGAATGCCATACCTTGGGACTACACAGCTGAGGCTAGAAGGAAGGGAAAGACATATACTGGGGAAGCGATTGCCGCATAAGGCATGACCAGGACAGGCAGGGTGTACACCCCAGAGCATTTAGCTGAGTTCAGCAAGCAGGCCTCCGGGCGGGCTATTGAAACTGGACCCGATGACCTTTGGAGGAAGGTACAGGCCAAAGAGTACTCAGTCGTTGAGAAACTAAACAAAACACCAACACTGATTTCTATTCTGGCTCTTCTACAAAGCTCCGAGGCACATAAAAATGCCTTAATGAAAATACTGAGTGAAGCTTATGTTCCTAGCAACATAACAGGAGGCGAAATGGCAAACATGGTGGGGCAGGTACTGGAAAGCCATAAGATCACTTTCCACGAAGATGAACTACCGCCAGAAGGGCTTGGCCACAACAAAGCATTACACATCACTGCGCAATGCAAGGATCACTTTATCACCAGGATCCTAGTCGACGGGGGATCCAGCCTCAACATTTGCCCATTGGTAACTCCCAGGAAATTGGGTAAAGGATTGCACGAGATCAAAAATGGGGCTATCAGTGTCAAAGCTTTTGATGGATCTCAGAGGTCCACCATTGGAGAAATTAGCCTATGCCTATAGATGGGACCCACCTGGTTTGATGTTGAGTTCCAAGTTATTAATGTACCAGCATCCTACAATCTGTTGCTGGGATGACCCTGGATCCACGCCGCTGGGTCTGTAGCATCAACTTTGCATCAAGCTGTAAAATTTGAATGGAATCATCAGGAAGTAATCATTCATGGCGATGGTAGCAACCCCATATACAGTCGCCAGGCCATCTCGATGATCGGAGGAAGAAGGAAGATAGGTGGAGAAATATATCATCACATCGAGTGAGTCAATGCCATAGACAAAGACAAGTGGTAGGATAAAAAAATTGAGAGCATTCTGAATTGGAGAAGGTACGAGCCCGGAAAGGGATTGGGCAAAGATCTCCAAGGCATCACCAAGCCTATCAAGTTGAAGAAGCATGGAACTACTTTTGGCCTAGGATATGAATACACCCGGAATGAATTCAATAACTGGTCGCCACTATGGCGCGGTCCTTACTACCCATTGAAGCACCCTCTACCTCAGTTGGAGCAGACCTTTTAGCCGGCCGACGTTATATATGGATTAGAGGAAGATGAGACACTAGCAGCAATGAAGAACCTATTTCTGGAGGACAATATGGATTGCTGTGTTATATTCGAGGAGGAAGGGGAGGAAGGCCCTTCCATTCAAGCTGTGAACCAAGGAGAACTCCTCACCAATTGGTCAATCAGGACCACCAGTGCCCAGAGAGCCTCAGGGTAGCAAGGCTAAACGACGCATATGCATCACATTTTACTTTTAGTTGATTTTACTTTTTCGCATTGTCTGTACTTTTGAAAAGAGCTCCGATGTTTCAAACAATTATGAATTCAATCAAAAGCATTTGTCCAGTTTATCTTTATATCTTGCTCTTATTACTTTCTCTATCATTTACTTTATTTTTACACAACATTACTATTACATATCTTGATGATGAACCGATGACTGCAACTTGCAACGAGGCAATACAACAAACAAACATAGATTCAGAAGAGGACGAAATACCAGAAGAGATTGTCAGGGAGGTCGAGAATTTTGAGAACAGACCTAAGTCTAACTTATACGAAACTGAGGTCATTAATTTGGGAGACGCAGAAAATGTCAAGGAAACACGTATCAGCATACACCTATCACTAATAGAAAAGAAAGAGTATACAGAGTTTCTAAAAGAATATGAGGATATATTCGCCTGTTTGTATGATGATATGACCGGTCTCAGCACATCCATTATAGCTCACAAGTTGCCGACAGATCCGGCGTGCCCACCAGTCAAACAAAAACTCAGAAAGTTCAAGCCAGACATGAGTTTGAAAATCAAAGAAGAGATTACCAAGCAGGTTAAAGCCAAGGTTCTCAGAGTGGTAGAGTATCCGACATGGTTAGCCAACATTGCGCCGGTACCAAAGAAGGACGGGAAGGTCAGAGTCAGTGTCAACTGCCGGGATCTCAATCGGGCCAGTCCTAAAGACGATTTCCCTTTGCCAAACATACACATATTGATTGACAATTGCGCCAAGCATGAGCATCAGTCATTCGTTGATTGTTTTGCTGGATACCACCAGATATGGATGGAGGAAGAAGATGCAGAGAAAATGGCATTCATCACGCCGTGGGGAATGTACTGTTACAAAATGATGCCGTTCGGTTTAAAAAATGTCGGTGCCACCTACATTAGGGCCATGACCACTATCTTTCATGAAATGATACATAAAGAAATCGAGGTGTTTGTGGACAACGTCATCATTAAATCCAAGAAAACTGCAGATCACGTGGGAGATTTGAGAAGATTCTTCAACAGGCTGAGGAGATACAACTTGAAACTGAATCCCGCCAAGTGTGAATTCGGGGTTCCCGCTGGAAAATTATTGGGCTTCATTGTAAGTCGCCGGGGAATAGAACTGGATCTGTCAAAGGTCAAAGCCATTAAATACTTGCCACCACCAAAGAACAAGAAGGATGTAATGAGTTTTCTGGGAAGACTCAATTATATCAGTCGGTTTATAGCTCAGTCCACTGTCATTTGTTAACCCATCTTTAAGATGCTAAACAAAGGTGCCTCTACTAAATAGACTGATGATTGTTAAAAAGCTTTTGACAGAATCAAGGAATGCTTGTCAACACTGCCAGTCTTGGTTCCACCCGAGCCAGGGAGACCCCTATTGCTTTACCTCGCATATTGGATGGAGCGTTTGGGTGCATTTTGGACAACATGATGAAACCGGAAGAAAGGAGCAAGCCATCTATTACCTCAGCAAGAAGTTTACCCCGTACGATCGGTACTCCTTATTGGAGCGCACTTGCTGTGCTCTAACTTGGGTAGCTCAAAAGTTGAGACATTACTTTTGTGCCTACACAACTTATCTCCTATCTAGAATGGACCCATTGAAATATATCTTTCAGAAGCCCATGCCTACCGGCAAGCTCGCCAAATGGCAAATACTGTTAAGCGAATTTGACATCGTTTATGTTACCCAGAAGGCAGTCAAAGGACAAGCCTTGGCAGATCACCTCGCCGAGAATCCTGTAGGAGGAGAATACGAACCTCTGAAGACGTATTTTCCTGATGAAGAGATAGCCTTCATAGGAGAAGACATTGCAGAATCCTATGACGGTTGGAGGATGTTTTTCGACGGAGCCGCAAATTTCAAAGGAGTTGGTATAGGAGCGGTCTTGGTATCAGAAACCGGTCAGCATTACCCAGTATCCGCCAAGCTCAGATTCCCGTGCACCAACAACATGGCCGAGTACGAAGCCTGCATCCTAGGGCTCAAACTGGCAATTGACATGAACATTCAAGAACTATTAGTGATCGAAGACTCGGACCTACTCATACATCAGGTTCGAGAAGAATGGGCAACCAAGAATTCCAAAATACTCCCCTATCTGCATCATGTACAGGAGTTGAGGAAAAGATTCAGAAAGACAAAATTCCAGCATGTTCCCAGAATACAGAATGAGTTCGCCGATGCCTTAGCCACTTTATCGTCTATGATCCAGCATCCAGATACAAACTTTATTGATCCCATCTCGGTCAAAATTCATGACCAACCAGCTTATTGTGCTCACATTGAGGAAGAACCTGATGCGAAACCTTGGTTCCATGATATCAAAGAATACTTGACAACAGGAGAATACCCAGAACTTGCCAATGCTACTCAGAAACGCACGCTTCGGAGGTTATCCAACAACTTCTTTCATAGCAGAGGAATCCTGTATAGGAGGACTCTCGATCTAGGATTATTAAGATGCGTCGAGGCGAGAGAGGCAACCAAACTATTGGAGGAAGTGCACGCAGGGACCTGCAGACCGCACATGAATGGTTTCGTTTTGGCAAAGAAGATCCTTTGAGCAGGGTATTTTTGGATGACTATGGAAACAAATTGCATCCAGTATATTCGGAGATGCCACCATTGTCAGATACATGCAGACATAATAAATGTGCCTCTAAACGAGCTTACTGCGACAAGCTCGCCATGGCCATTTGCCGCTTGGGGAATGGATGTCATTGGACCAATCGAACCTGCCGCATCAAACGGGCACAGGATCATCTTAGTGGCAATTGATTACTTTACTAAATGGGTCGAAGCAACATCATACAAGGCAGTCACCAAGAAGGTAGTAACAGATTTCGTTCGCGATCGTATGGTCTGCCGGTTCGGGATTTCGGAATCAATCATCACCGACAATGGTTCTAATATCAATAGTGACCTGATGAAGGCAATGTGTGAAACATTCAAGATTAAACACAAGAAATGTACGGCTTATAGACCTCAGATGAATGGAGCTGTAGAAGCAGCCAATAAGAACATCAAGAAAATACTAAGGAAGATGATTGAAAAGCACAAGCAGTGGTATGAGAAGTTGTCATTCGCCTTACTGGGTTATAGTACCATGGTCCGCACATCAACTGGGGCCACTCCCTACATGCTGGTTTATGGTACAGAGGCAGTCATCCCTGCCGAGGTAGAAATTCCCTCCCCGAGGGTCATACAATAAGCAAAATTAGATGATGCAGAATGGGTCAAAAGTCGCTACGAGCAATTAGCTCTCATTGACGAAAAGAGAATGAATGCTATTTGTCATGGTCAATTATATCAGAACAGAATGTCCAGAGCTTTCAACAAGAGAGTCAAGCAAAGGAAATTCACGCCAGGACAGCTGGTACTAAAGAAAATATTTCTGCACCAAGATGAAGCCAAGGGGAAATTCTCTCCCAATTGGCAGGGTCCGTACATGGTTCATCAGGTTCTGACTGGAGGAGCCCTTATTCTCGCAGAAATGGACAGAGAAGTTTTGCCGAAGCCCATCAACTCAGATGCAGTGAAAAGATACTACATTTGATCATATGCTTTTCTTTAATAATGTAATTTGAACTACGCCTGACCTGATTCCCGTTTAAGAGGGGATACATAGGCAGCCCTATGGGTTCCTATGGACGGAGTGAAAAAATACTACATTCGATCATATGCTTTTCTTTCATAATGTAATTTGAACTACGCCTGACCTGATTCCCGTTTAAGAGGGGATACATAGGCGGACGGAGAAGTTTGGGCGAAGCCTATCAACTCAGATGCAGTGAAAAGATACTACATTTGATCATATGCTTTTCTTTCATAATGTAATTTGAACTACGCCTGAACTGATTCCCGTTTAAGAGGGGATACGTAGGCAGCCCTATGGGTTCGGTCACATTTTAATAAAAATTCCATTTTCCCCGCATTTGGAACTGGGGCAGAATTTTGAGGAGGACCCTCAAAATTCCGAAGTCAGCTTGTCAGCCTCTTCATCAGCACCGACCCAGTAAACTAGGGCAGAATTTCTAGAAGGACCCTTAAAATTCTGGAATCGATCCGCATTCAGTTATTCGGCACATCCACCAGCAGCACCAGCCCAGTAAACTGGGGCAGAATTTTGAGGAGGACCCTCAAAATTCCGGAACAAGCAAAGTTGACGTGTCTTGAACCACGTTGTAGTCGTCAGTTCATCCAAAATGAAATCATTTTTTATATATACGTACTTGTGTTATATTTACTAAGTCATACATAAATATCATATTCACCACCATCGTTTAGAACCGCTACCCCCATGATACACAACGCTAAAAGCTGGAGGATACGAACTAACCTCCCCCCTACAGAACTCACGATTTTTCTTTGGATACAGGAATTCAGGTTAAGAATCAAATCACTTTAGCTCCTCAGGATCGAAACTCTCATAGGGTCACTATCCGCACTCTCCAACAGTCCTAATCTTGCAAACCGTCTATCAGCTAAGAAAACCTACTACTATTCGATTTTACATTCCATATTGCATAAGGCTATTATCTACCTTTTGAGACTAAGCTCTGTCTCCATCTGCACTTTTTGCATAAGGCTATTCTCTGCCTTTCGAGACTAAGCTCTGTCTGAATCTGCATTTTTGCATAAGGCTATTCTCTGCCTTCCGAGGTTAAGCTCTACCTCCATCCTGTATAAGGCTATTATCTGCCTTTTGAGACTAAGCTCTGTCTCCATCTGCATTTTTTGCATAAGGTTATTCTCTGCCTTCTGAGGTTAAGCTCTACCTCTATCCTGCATAAGGCTATTCTCTGCCTTCCGAGGTTAAGCTCTACCTCCATCCTGCATAAGGCTATTATCTGCCTTTCGAGACTAAGCTCTGTCTCCATCTGTATTTTTGCATAAGGCTATTCTTTGCCTTCCGAGGTTAAGCTCTACCTCCATCCTGCATAAGGCTATTATCTGCCTTTCGAGACTAAGCTCTGTCTCCATCTGTATTTTTGCATAAGGCTATTCTTTGCCTTCCGAGGTTAAGCTCTACCTCCATCCTGCATAAGGCTATTATCTGCCTTTCGAGACTAAGCTCTGTCTCCATCTGTATTTTTGCATAAGGCTATTCTCTGCCTTCCGAGGTTAAGCTCTACCTCCATCCTGCATAAGGCTATTATCTGCCTTTTGAGACTAAGCTCTGTCTGCATCTGCATTTTTTCATAAGGCTATTCTCTGCCTTTCGAGATTAAGCTCTACCTCCATCCTGCATAAGGCTATGATCTGCCTTTCGAGACTAAGCTCTGTCTCCATCTGCACTTTTTGCATAAGGCTATTCTCTACCTTCCGAGGTTAAGCTCTACCTCCATCCTGTATAAGGCTCCTATCTTCCTTTCGAGACTAAGCTCTGTCTCCATCTGCATTGCATAAGGCTACATATCTACCTTCCGAGACTAAACATTGTCTCCATACTGCATGGCTGAGATATCGTCGTCTTATTTTTTGACTGGCTGAAATATCGCCACCTGCATTTTAAATTCTCGTTTGGCTGAAATATCACCACCTGCTTTAAATTCTCACTCTGGCTGAAAGATCGCCACCCTGTGCATTCATTTGGCTGAAAGATTACCACATTCTCATGGGGATGAAAGGTCGCCAACTCGTTCAAAGGCGTCATAGTTCAGAGGTACCATTTGCATAGCCCGAGAACATCATTTCATGGCATGCGAACCCTTACATTTACGCTCTTCATGGCCTAGGACATCATAGTCTGATGACGTCATCCTAACCGTCCAAGGATTTTTATACCCAATTTTTCCCTATGTATTTTTATACTCAAAATACTTTCAAATTAGCATGTATATGCATGTATAAACATCCACAAAGATTTTGGTATTTTTCCACATTTTTAAGGATTTTTGAAACTAATTTATGTCCTATTTTGCACTATAAAATCCAATAATTATTCACAAAACTTGTCATTTTGGTGAATAATTTATTTTATTCTCACATTTATACAAAAATATAATTTACATAATTTTTACAAGTCCGTTTGGTATTTTTAAATTAAAACTGCATGAAATTGCAATTGTAGCCTATTTCTCGATTTAATAGCATTTGTAATAAAAAATCATTCCTAATATTTTTAAATTAGTACTTATGCATTTTTATTAACTTAGTAATTTTAATTTTATTTTTGAACATCATTTACTATTTTATAAAATTAAAATCGAGGAAAATTGGCTATTTAAATTGTAGCCCTTTTTAATTTCAATTTTAGCCCAATTCCAGCCCCAATCTAACCCCCAATTACACTACCCAATTTCAAAAATTTCCCGACCCAGACTCAATTAAATAAACCCGACCCACGCACCTCTTAATCTCGACCGTTGATCTAAAACGTTAACCCCTTCCTTTTTTAATCCAGTAGCCCCTAACCCAATTCATTTCTCTTCAACAACCGCCCTTGTATCCCCTTCGTCTCTCAAATGCTCCCAAGCCCCTCTGAAACCCTAGCCCTCTCCGCCGGTCTCCGACCTTATTCCATCGGAAATTATGGCCTCTCAGGCCTTGTGTAATCTATATCTACCCCCACTCACCCTTACCCTCCTTTTGCATGAAGATTCAAGGTCTGACCTTGAAGACCCCGACTCAGAAGCTCTCCGATTCAAGTTCTATGGTCATTTTCCGGCTCATCTCCGACAAATCCTAGCCATGTGAGTCCATCTCCGACTCAGGGCCAGACAGTTCCAGGCCTTTCTCATTTTTCTAGGGTTTTCTCTGAAACCCTACGTTCCGAGGTTCTTCATCTTTGTTTCTCTTTAAGATCTGCTTCAGACATATGTTATTTTCTAAGATTTCAAAGTGTTTTCCACATTTTTGTCAATTTTGTTTTCGAACTGTTCATCTTCTGAAAACTTAGGGTTTCTCCGATTTTCTGTTTTATTTGTTCTACTGTGATTTCTTTTACTTTTACTGTAGTTCCTAAGTATTACTACTAGGATTTCTATGTATTTTTCTTACCATGTTGTTTCTAGGGTTTCCGAGTAGCCTCTTTACTGTGTTCTTTGCTTTCATTATGCTTTTCACGAATTTTGAGGGGTTGATTTCCTATGAATCTATTTTGATTCTTTCTTTGACTGATTTGGACCTATTTTTCTGACTGAATTCAATACTTAGTTCGAATTCATAACTCCTTGATTTACTATGTGATCAATTGATTTTACTCTTACCTTATTTACCTAAACCGAGTATTTTAAATTTCCCATGTATTTACCTTATATTACCCAATGTATTCATGATCTTCTTTCCTTAAATAAACTCTGCTCTTTTATTACTCTAGTTCGACTCCTTAATTAAAGGAAGTCCTTTCCCCTGATTGATTCTGATTGGTATTAAATTATATTTTTGCCTTACTTACCATATGTTTTCAAAACTATAAAAACGCCACCCCTTTTACTTCACACACACACGAACAATTACAAGTTCACACTCATTAAAATCTTTCTTCTCTTCTTTGCTCTGCTCTGCTACTTGTTCAGCTATTTGGGTTTAGCCGGCTGAAAGCCAAGGCTAAGCTATAAGATTCTATCTGCCCTACTTGCATTACTGTTTGCGTTTGCAACTGGTATGTCCATGATTTAAATACCATCTCCAAACTACGTGTTTATTTACCCTTTTCATATGCCTGTTTATGTTCGACTTTCTTACATTATGCAGTTAAACTTCAGCGTGTTACATCCCTACCCATGTTCCTATGTCTTTGATTCTGTTATGCTTGTATTAGTACTTTCCTTTACATCCCTTTCCCCAAATTCCCGTGGCTTAATCCTGTTTGTTGATACATATGCTTCCTTATCCATCCCTTTCCCTAACCCCTTTGTGTGTGAGTATTGTTTTAGACTAGGTTGGCACTCTATTGTCATCCCTAGTTTAGAACCAGGTTGGCCTAAACCCATACTCTAATC
The DNA here is from genome assembly GCA_026770625.1 of Nicotiana glauca. Lineage (NCBI taxonomy): Eukaryota > Viridiplantae > Streptophyta > Magnoliopsida > Solanales > Solanaceae > Nicotiana > Nicotiana glauca. The sequence continues at coordinate 15,431 of MU742347.1, forward strand.
AGTCCCATTCCCTTAACCCCTGTTATGTGTTGAGCTTGACCCAAGTCTGGTGGTGTCCTAATCACCATTCAGGCCTAAGTCTGACTTTCTCAAGTCTGCTCTTATTTGTTCAAGCCATGCAAAGGGTCAGGGTGTGCTAGTCCCACTCATGACTGAGTATGACCATCCTTTGCTTTGGTCTTCCCTTAATCCCCTCACTTTAGTGAAAGGATGTGGGAGGGGTTTATATTTTATTACATAAGTCAATGGGTAGAAATCATGCTTATAGGATGTTAATATTGCATACCACTTAGAAACCATGCCTATAGGATTTCAATATTGCAAATCACTTAGAAATGATGCCTATAGGATTTTGATATTGCAAATCATTTAGAAATCATGCCTATAGGATTTCAATATTGCAAATTACTTAGAAATCACGCCTATATGATTTTGTATTGCAAGCATAATAGAGATCATGTCATAGGAACTGCATATGCGTTAGGCAAACTGTAGGATAATTATGTTCATCTTTTATCAATGCTTTAAGAACCTCCCCCCCTTTTAAAAAAAAATTGAAACGTAGATGTCATGCCTATAGGATTAATTGCAACTAGTCTGATCCGTTTAAATAACATCAGTCTTGTCAATTGGTTCTTAAAGTTTTTCTTAAAGCAATGTTTTCAACAAAAAGACTTTTTTTTGTATACCATGTGTGCTTTCAAACTCTGCAAATCTGTGTTCTTTTCCATAAACAGTTTCTTTTTTTATTAAATAGTTCTGCTTATGCATTTTAATCAGTCTCTGAAACTGCCTTCAAAACAGTCCTGCAACCAACTTTTCTTTCTCAAAATACTCCTGCCTTCAAAAATTCTTGCATAACTCGTCTGCATTTTCACTCAACAGTCTGATACTTTCAAAATCTGTCGATAAACTTACTGTAATCTATACTTTCCTTTAAATCTCTTCTGCGTCTGACTTCTTTTTCTAAAACCAGTATCTTCTAAATCATTCGCTCAAAGTATTTTGATTTCTAACAAATCGGACCCGAGGGGCTCAAAGTAGACTTAGTATCCAACGCTATGTGTTAAACTAATCTGTCCATTATCAGTTTTAATTTTAAAGACCAAATTAGTAATTGCAAGTCATGCTAAACTAGTTGTTGTATGGCTTAAGCGGTTTTTATGTGCAGCCTTTGTATGTCTGTTTACTCCCCTTATATGCTATTTCTTTTGATTGACGCCTTAGCATTTTTACCTTTAAACTCCATATATGCCCTCATCCCCTTTCTCCCCTTTTAGGATTAGAAGTCCAAATACCCCGGGATTGATAGGTTGGGACAGATACTAGCATGCAATACGTAAACGAAACCAATCACGCTTAAATACCTTAACGGGTGGGAAGGGTAGAAAATGGAGATGATGATAATGGTGCGCTAATATCTCGTGTGGAAATGACTTTCTAGATATTTCACCAACGTGATCCATATTATATTAAACCTAGGACCTTCTCCTTTATTCATATGGTATGATGTTTTTTTATAGAAATTTTACGTTTTCTTTCCAAAAAAGCATTTACATCTTTTCTCTCTTTCCTTTCAAAACTTTCAACTTATTTGTATTCCCTATATGCAAACCTTGTTTGTTTACTCTTACTCTTCTTAAAGTCACAACTGAGCATGGCCGGGAACCACACTAGTGGATCTTGAGGGGTGCCTAATACCTTCCCCTTGAGATAATCTAAAGTCCTTACCCGAACTCTGGTTTTCCTTCGAATCCTTTCTTTTCCCTAAAAAAGTGTCCTAATGCACTATAATCATTAGGTGGCGACTCTTCAAATTCTATAAACCGATTCCTCAAAAAGGAATAAGAGTTATTTTGTCCATAATGTCGTAAACCCGATTCTACCTTGGTGAAAAATGGGGCGTCGACAGCCAGAGAAGTGACCACTGGGGATGACGGGGTATTAAGGATGCAGAGTCGAATTTGTATGCCCAATGTTGATGGACTTCGAGAGCCAATTTTAGCGGAGGCCCATTGTTCGCGGTATTCCATCCATCCGGGTGCCGTGAAGATGTATCAGGATTTGAGGCAGCACTATTGGTGGAGGTGGACAAAGAAAGATATAGTTGGATATGTAGCTAGATGCCTCAACTGTCAGCAGGTGAAGTATGAGCACCAGAGGCCGGGTGGTTTGCTTTAGTGGATAGAGATTCTGGAGTGGAAGTGGGAGAGGATCACCATGGACATTGTAGTTGGACTCCCACGCACTGTGAAGAAGTTTGATGTTATTTGGGTGATTGTGGATCGGCTGACCAAGTCCGCTCATTTCATTCCTATGTGTACTACTTATTCATCAGAGCGGTTAGCGGAGATTTATATCCGGGAGATTGTTCGTCTGCATGGTATTCCAGTTTCTATTATCTAAGATAGAGGTACTCAGTTCACATCGCGGTTTTGGAGGGCCGTTCAGCGTGAGTTGGGCACTCAGGTAGAGTTGAGTATAACATATCACCCCAAATGGACGGACAATCCGAGTGCACTATTCAGATTCTTGAGGATAGGCTCCGTGCGTGCGTGATTGAGTTTGGAGGGTCTTGGGATAAGTTTTTGCCATTAGAGGAGTTTGCTTACAACAACAGTTATTAGTCCAGTATTCAGATGGCATTGTTTGAGGCTTTATATAGTAAGAGATGCATATCTACGGTGTGTTGGTTTAAGTCGGGTGAGGTGAGACTATTGGGAACAGATTTGGTTCAGAATGCTTTGGAGAAGGTTATGGTGATTCAAGATAGACTCCGTACAACCTAGTCCAGATAGAAGAGCCACGCAGACCGGAAGGTTCGTGATGTTTCATATATCGTTGGAGAGCGGGTTCTACTCTGGGTTTAGCCTATGAAGGGCGTTATGAGATATGGGAAGAAAGGGAAGTTGAGTCCGAGATTTATTGGCCCTTTTGAGATATTGAGGCTTGTTGGGGAGGTTTCTTATGAGATTGCCTTACCTCCTAGCTTGGCAGGAGTTCATCCGATATTTCATGTTTCGATGCTAAGAGATATCACGGTGATCTATCGCACGTGTTGGATTTCAGTTCAATCTAGTTGGATAAGGATATATCCTATGTTGAGGAGCCAGTGGCTGTATTGGACAGACAGGTCGGAAAGTTGAGGTCAAAGAACATTGCTTTAGTAAAGGTTTAGTGGCGGGGTCAGTCGACCGACGAGGCGACCTGGGAGACCGAGAAGGATATGTACAGCAGTTACCCTCATCTTTTCACTACTTCAAGTATGTCTCTATGCTCATTCGAGGACGAACGAATGCTTAAGTATAGGAGGAAGTGATGACCCGGCCGGTCATTTTTTGAAATAATGGCCCGATCCCCTATTAACTACTTTTCCCAAGTCTATTTCTGCTAATTTGATTTGTCGGGATGTTTGGTTTTGAGTTTCGGAGAGTTTTGGGACACTTAGTCCCTAAATGAGAGCTTAAATGTTGGAAAGTTGTCCGTGGTCGGAACAATGTGATGACAGCCTTGGAATGGAAATCTGATGGTTTTGTTAGCTCCCTTAGATATTTTGGGGTTGGGAGCTTGTTCGGAATGTGTTTTGGAGGTCCGTAGATTTTTTAGACTTGAAATGCCGAAGTTTGAATTTTTGAAGTTTCTGGTCCGATTGTGAGATTTTGATTCGAGGGTCGGAATGCAATTCCTGAAGTTGCAGTAGTTCAGTCATGTCATTTGGGATGTGTGTACAAAATTTCAGGCCATTCAGATTTGTCAGAATTTGAAGTTCTTAGGCTTAAATCCTTGATTAATTCGAGTTTTCGACATTGTTTTAGGTAGTGTAATTATTTGTACAAGTTTTAATGATGTTATGGGCTATGTCTGTAGGTTTGGTTGAGGTCCTGAGGGCCTCGAGTGTGTTTCAGATGCTCAACGGGGCATTTTCGAGTTGTAAAAGTTGCAGATTTTTTTTGGTTCAGGTCTATTGTGGACTTTCCTTCTCTGCGATCGTAGCTTTACCTTCGCGATCGCATAGTGCAATTTATGAGGGGGGCCCAAGTTGTTATTCACGATCTCATTACTTGACTCGCGATCGCAGAAGTCAGCCCCTTCCTTCTTCGCGTTCGCAATCCCCTCCCCGCGTTCGCATTGAATAAACTGAGCTGGTGGCTCAATGACCAAATCCTTCTACGCGATCATGGCCATGTTCTCGATCGCATAGGCCTGCTTCTTCCTCTTCTGTGATCGCATGCCTTAGGCTTCATTCTCATAGGTCATTTCTGGAGGCTCTAAACTTTACCCTTCGTGATCGTAGACGATTTCCTGCGATCGCATTAAACAAATTATCTGGGCAGCTATAAACTTTTAAAAACCGAGGGTTAGCCATTTTCACCAAAACTCAAGCTTGAGAGCTCATATTTGAGCGATATCTCGAGGGTTTTTCAGATACGTGGATTGGGTAACGATTCTAAACTCCTTTTTTGCTTGTAATCCACTAATCTAAGCATGAACTCCTCTTTTGATTTTGGATTTTGAATGAAAATTGATAAAACTTCATAGACCGAATTATTGAGTTTTGAGTGGGTGTTTGACCTCCGATTTAAGAGATTTTTACATGGTTAGACTCATGAGATTACGATGGTTCTAAAATGTTAATTTCACCCGATTCCGAGACGTTGGCCTAAGGGGCATTTTGGTCATCTTACCTAATTTTGCATCTTAGATTTTAATTAAATCGTAGAATCAGTTGCTTGAGATGTTATTTACGATATGTAATTGAATTGAATAGATTTGGGCCATTTGGAGTCGGATACTCATGGCAAACGTGTGGTTTCGAGTTGATTTTGGAGCCGGTTAGAGGTAAGTGGCTTGTCTAACCTTGTGTGGGGGACATTTCCCCTTAGGATATGATATTTGGTAATTGAATGCCTTGTACGTGAGGTGAAGAGCGCGTACTTGAACTAATTGTTGAAAATCCGGTTTTACTTTAAATATATAGACTAAGTTTCTTTCTTACTTGCTTTATTCTAATTGAAATTATAGCCCGTGTTAGTTTAGAAAAGCATGCTTAGTTGACCTAATTGCCTATTTGCTTGAGTTGTTTTTTTGTTTGTATTTCATGAAGCATATTAGGCTAGAATTTGCTGTTACTTGTTATGAGTTTAGCATTTATTCTGATACACTTGAGTTGTTGTTGTGTGTTTAAATTTGGGAGTACGGGACGTCATCTTGGGAGATCCCCTGCATGTGTTATGATCTGGACTGAGGTGTGGGATACCAAGAGATCCATGGCACATGTATATATGTATAGAGGATACCAAGAGATACCCAACTTACTTATTGAGGATACCAAGAGATCCTCGGGATACCAAGAGATCCCTAGTTTATATGGTGAGGATACCAAGAGATCCCCGGTTATCATTCTGTTGTGAGCTGTATTTCCTTATGTTTGTCTTTTTTCTGTCTTTCTGTTACTGTATCCTTATTTATCCTTTTTAGATTCTCGCTGTAGACTCTCACTTTCCAAACATTAAAAAAAAATTATCTTAGGTATAGTGATTTTTTCAACTTAGGCTTTTTAAATTTTTCACCTTTCTGCAAATTGTGGACTGCAATTTCCAGCGAAATTCTAGCGCAGCGGAAAAAATCTGAAAATTCAAGAGTTTTCTTACCCAATTCAAGTAATTGAGTTTGAAGCAAGAAAAAAATATTAACTACAGTAAACAAGTTCTTGTTTCTTCATAGCTCATTTTTGCTCTATATTGCCGGCGAGCTTCTCCGGTGATTTATAAAAATTGACTACAGGAGAATCATGAAATTGACAAATCGTCGGAACTTTTCTATACACGGGTTTGGGAGAAGCAGTATTCAACGAATTTTGACGTCCAAACATCCCCGACTATGGTCCAGGTTCTATCTTTCTTAAATTGTACTTTCACACATCTATTTACTGTTGCATTGCTGGCAATTTTGATTGGATTGATTGCTTTTTCTATCTTCTCTACTAGCAGTTTTAGTCCCTACTCAAGTTACTGCTCACGTTATTGGTTCTTAGTAGTAGTGTTTACCTAATACATGTTGCTTATAGTGGCAGTAGTGAATGATGTGAAAGTAAGGTCATGTCCTCGGGTGGGGCTGGGGGTGGGGTCCAGGGTGGGAAGGGGGGTAAGAAAGCCTCTAGACTGAGAGTTGGGTCTTGAACATTGGGACATTGACGGGGAAGTCTATAGAGTTAGGTAAGATTCTTCAGAAGAGGAAGATAAACATAGCGTGTGTTCAGGATACTAGATGGAAGGGTACTAGCACACAAGATGTAGACGGGTTTAAACTATGGTACTCAGGGAGCGCTGGGGGTAAAAATGGGGTTGGCATTTTAGTTGACAGGGACCTCAGGAAGCTCGTGGTTGAGGATAGGAGAGTAAATAATAGGTTTATAAGTATTAAGCTAGTAGTTGGTGGGTTTACTGTAAACGTGATTAGTGTATATGATCCTCAGGTAGGTTTGGACCAGGAGGTCAAGAAGCAATTCTAGGAGGATTTGGACGAGATCGCGCATAGTATCCCACACACGGAGAAGTTGTTCATCGGCGGTGATTTCAACGGTCATATTGGGTCTAGTGCTATAGGTTATGATGATGTACATGGCGGGTAAAATGATGGAGGTAATTCTCTGTTGGATTTTGCTAGAGCTTTTGACTTGGTTATAGCTAACTTGAGTTTTCCGAAGAGGGAAGAGAACTTGGTCACTTTACGGAATTCAATGTGCAAGACCCAAATTGATTATCTTCTCTATAGGAAATGTGATAAAGGTCTGTGCACTGACTGCAAGGTCATCCCAAGTGAGCACCTCACGACTCCTCATAGGCTCCTAGTTATAGACCTGGAGATCAAGAAGAGTAGGAAGAAGAGGGCGGGGTGCAGGGGACCTATGATCAAGTGGGGTAACTTGATCAAGGACAAATCTCACGAGTTAGGGCAGAAGTTGGTTGCTATGAGGGCCTGGATGAGTAGAGGGGACACATCTAGTATGTGGTTTACGACTGCGAATGGCGTTAGGGTAGCTGCTAGAGAAGTCTTAGGGGTCACGAAGGGCTCTCTTGGGGGTCATAAAGGGGACTGGTGGTGGAATGGAGAGGTTCAAGAAAAAGTGGAAGCTAAGAAAGTTGCTTATTTGAAGCTAGTGGAGAGTACAAACGAGAAGGAATAAAGGACTTATCGGGAGTGTTACAGAAAGGCAAAGAAAGATGCAAAGTTAGCGGTTATGACGGCTAAGAACGCGATATTTGCTCGTTTATATGAGGAGCTCGAGGGCAAAGGTGGGGAAAAGAGGTTGTAACTATTGGCCAAGGTGAGGGAGAAGAAAGCCCGTGACCTAGACCAAGTCAAGTGCATCAAGGATGAGGATGGTAAACTGCTGATAGACGAGGCACTTATTAGGAGACGATGGAAGTCATACTTCCATAAACTGTTGAATGAGGAAGGGGATAGACACATTAGGCTGGGAGAGTTGGAGCACTCCGAGAGTCGGCGAGATTTTGGGTATTGTAGGCAGATTACGGTATAGGAGGTGGAAGGGGCAATGTGTAAGATGTGCAGGGGCAGAGCAACGGGGCTAGACGAAATTCCGGTGGAATTATAGAAAAGCACGGGGTGGGCAGGTTTGGAGTGGCTCACTAGGATATTTAATGTTATTTTTAAGACAAAGAAGATGCCCAAAGAATGGAGATGGAGTACGATGGTTCCGGTTAGAAGAACAAGGGTGATATCCAAAATTGTAACAATTATAGGTGTATCAAGTTGTTGAGTCACACGATAAAGGTTTGGGAGAGGGTGATGGAGGCCAGGGTGAGGAGGTGCGTGTCTATTTTCGAGAATCAGTTTGGATTCATGCCGGGGCGTTCGACTACGAAAGCGATTCATCTGGTAAGAAGATTAGTGGAGCATTACAGGTAGAGGAAGAAGGATTTGCATATGGTGTTTATTGACCTTGAGAAAGCATACGATAAAGTTCTGAGGGAGGTCCTATAGAGGTGTTTGAGGTTAGTGGCATTCCAGTAGCGTACATTAGGGTGATTAAGGACATGTATGGTGATGCTAAGACTCGGGTGAGGACTGTGAGGAGTGACTCGGAGCATTTCCCTGTGCTGATGAGGTTGCGCTAGGCATCGGCTCTTATACCATTTTTATTTTCCTTGGCGATGGATGTACTATCGCGACACATCCAAGGGGAGGTGCCTTGTTGCATGCTATTTGTTGATGATATAATGTTGATTGACGAGACACATAGCGAAGTTAACGCGAGGTTGGAGGTTCAGAGATAGACCTTGGAGTCTAAAGGTTTCAGATTGAGTAGAACCAAGACAGAATACTTGGAGTGCAAATTCAGTGAGGGGACACATGATGCAGATATAGAGGTTAAGCTTGATGCTCAAGTTATCCCCAAGAGAGCTAGTTTTAAGTATCTCGGGTCTATTATCCAGGGTAAAGGGGAGATTGAAGAAGATGTCACACATCATATCAAAGTTTGATGGATGAAGTGGAGGCTCGTTTCCAGTGTTTTGTATGATAGGAATGTGTCTCTATGACATAAGGGTAAGTTTTATCGAGCGGTAGTTCGATCGACTATGCTGTATGGGGCTGAGTGTTGGCCAGTCAAAAACTCCCATCTGCAGAAGATGAACATAGCAGAGATGAGGATGTTGAGATGGATGTGTGGGTGTACCAGGAGAGATAGGATTAAGAATGAAGCTATCTGGGATAGAGTGGGAGTAGCCTCTGTGGGGGACAAGATGCGGGAGTCGAGGCTGAGATGGTTTGGACATGTTAAGAGAAGAAGAATTGATGCTCCTGTCAGGAGGTGTGAGAGGTTGGCTATGGAGAGTTTGAGAAGAGGTCGAGGTAGGCCTAAAAAAGAACTAGGGAGAGGTGATTAGACACGATATGGCACTGCTTCAGCTCACTGAGGACATGACCCTTGATAGGAGGGTGTGGAGGTCGATGATTAAGGTGGAAGGTTAGTAGGTAGTTTATAGTTGTTCACCGTTAGTCTTAGTAGCATGCATGTCCCTTCATATTCTTAGATTTCTATTCCGTTATGTGGTTGTGTTTGCCTCGATTGTATTCCCTGCTGCTATTATTTGGTACTACTTATCCTTTATCCTCCCCTTTTCCCCTTACTTTCCACGTCTTCTTCTTATCCTTCCTGAGCTGAGGGTCTATTGGAAACAGTCTCCGTAGCTGCATTAGGTAGGGGTAAGGTCTGCGTACAGACTACCCTCCCTAGACCCCACCAGTTGGGATAAAACTGGATTTGTTGTTGTTGTTGTTGTTAGTAGGGTCCTAGCCTTCCTCGTTATTACCCGACCGAGGTTAGGCTTGGCACTTACTAAGTACCGTTGTGGTGTACTCATGCCCCTTCTGCACATGTTTTTCATGTGCAGATCCAAGTACCTCTACCCAGGCGTATCACCCTCGAGGCAGAGAGATCTAGCAGAGACTTCGAGGTACATTTGCCGCGTCCGCAGACCAAAGAGTCTCTATCTTATTCTATCTTTTAGCAGTTAGCCTTCCTTTCATTCTTACTGTTGTTTTAGACATTCTGGAGTTAGAGCAGTATATTACATTTCTTCAGCTTGTATTCCCGTGAGTTTCCGTGTTTCAGGATGATACAGTAGGCTTCCGTGATGTTAAGTTGTATGTTCCAGATGGCATTTATATACAGTTTTCTTCTAGCTGTTCAATTTTAAATTATTTATTTCCGCAAGTTATTTTATTTTCACACTGTTAGGCTTATCTAGTTGTAGGGACTAGGTGTCGTCCCGATATGTTCACAGAGGGCGAACTGGGGTCATGACAATAGCTTCATCATACATATACTTTATCGCCCTAATGTAAGCCACCGGCAGACCTTTCACCTCCAAACACCTCCAAAGGACGTCTCTAGGGACCTTGTCATACGCCTTCTCTAGGTCAATAAACACCATATGCAAATCCCTCTTCCTATCTTTGTATAGTTCAACCAACCTCCTAATAAGGTGGATAGCTTCCATGGTAAAACGACCCGGCATGAGCCTGAACTGGTTTTCCGATATAGACACCGCCCTTCTTATCCTCCCTTCTACCACCCTCTCCCAAATTTTCATGGTATGACTTAGTAACTTGATACCCTTATAGTTGTTACAATTCTGGATATCCCCTTTGTTCTTGTACACCGGAACCATTGAATTATTTTTCTAATATTTAGGAATTCAAAATCGACTAAATTTTGTATGTTAAATATTTCCTTACTAGCTATATAATTTAACAAATTTATTAAAAAAGGCTAGTAACAATTTTAATTACGTAAGCCTTTTTTTTTTATACATATTTTAGGTAAATATTTTGAGTATTTCAGTGAGTTAAGTTTAGAGGACTATTTATATGGAGAAGAAAAAGAATGAAAGTGTGGTATATATAAGTTGATACGATAATTAATTGTATAGGTATCAATTAATGAGTATATACTTATAGATTAAACACAAAGCCCTAATTATTTTTGGTTAAAATTTTGATAAACTTTTCAACTCCTTTTAGGTCTACAAGTATTTTCTTTAAGTTGTTGAGTTGCATGACTATGTTAAACAAGTCACTCTTTTGAAGGTTTTCCTCTTTGTTCATTATTTGAATTCGCCTTCATGCGTAGGTACTTCATCGTTCCTCAAAGTTTCTCCTTTTAATGTACACTAGTATACATATCCGCACAATGCACAAATAATTTATAGATATAATCATGAATATACAAGTTTATTAAATAATTATAAGATTTAGCATATTGTAAAGCTTATATGAGAGGATGCTAACATATTTAGAACCTCAAATGGTTATATTAGATAATACTAATAAAAAAAATTAATATATAATTTTTGTTCATTATCTAATTTGTAAACCATAACTATTAACATTATATAATTATTTACTTTTTTTTACACATATCTCACATAATCCTCGTCATCATCTTATATTTATTTTTTTACTATAACACGATCGTTAATTTTTTTATTTAGTATTTGTCACGACCTGGATTTCTCACCCTCAGGAGTCGTGATAGCGCCTACTCGTGGAAGCTAGGCAAGCCACGTATTGTAAAATTTCTAGCTCATTTATTACCCCTTTTTAACAATTTAAAATAACATGTAATCAACAATGAAACATTAACGATAAATAAGAACAAGCGGAAGACTTAATCTGAGGAAATAACCATAACCAGTACAACTATGCCAACATAGATCTCTACGCGGAATCCAGTGTCACAATATCATGGACTGTCTACAAATATACATACAAACGTCTGAAAGAAAAGTATTGTCTGTCTCAGAAATAGAAGAAAACAGAATATAACTAAAGATATAAGAGAACGCCGGGCCTGCGGATGCCTGTAGACTACCTCGGAATCTCTAGCTGGATTGAAGGCAGTCACCCAATGCTACTGTCCAAAAGCTGCTGCTGTGGGATCTGCACATAGTGCACAGTGTAGTATCAGCACAATCGACCCCATGTGCTGGTAGTGCCTGGCCTAACCCCGGCATAGTGACGAGGCTAGGACCAGACTCCAAATAAACATGTGCAGTATATAATATGCAGCAAAAAATAACACAGAATAAACAAGTAAATATGGGAGGGGGTACATGCTGTGGTGAATATAAATACGAACAGTAATTAAGAGAAATACATGAGAACAACTTAAGATCTACAACAAAACAATAACAACACGGTTGCGGCGTGCAACCCGATCCATTTATATCACGGTTGTGGTGTGCAACCCGATCTATTTATATCACTGTTGCGACGTAAAACCGATCCATTCATATCATTGTTGCAGTGTGCAACCTGATCCATTTATATCACTGTTGCGGCATGTAACCCGATCCATTCATATCATTGTTACAGCGTGCAACCCGATCCATTTATATCACTGTTGCGACGTGCAACCCGATCCATTTATATCACTATTGTGGCGAGCAACCCGAACCATTTATATCATTGTTGCGGCGTGCAACCCGATCCATTTATATCACTTTTGCGGCGTGCAACCCAATCCACTAATACAATTAAAAACCAATTCACAAATAGAGTCCTGGCAAGGGATCAAGGAAGAAACAATGTTATTCCGACAAGGGAATCGACAGTATAAGCAAATACATCCCAGCAAGAGAGAATCAGCTGTAACCAAATTTGTTCCAACATTTGACTACCTAAACTAACACCAATACTCAATCACAAGTAATTTCCACGAGAATAATCATAATCCTTGCTCAATGCAGAAAATCATCAATTGAAGCATCCGTAGTATTATTTAAGAATGCCATAATTTTAATTTAAGACTCACGATCATGCTTGACACCAACGTATAGATACTCTTCACCATGCCTTACGTCGTACTCGACAAGTAACATGTAGCAAATAGGACACAACCCCTAATCCCTCAAGCTAAGGTTAGACCGAACACTTACCTCAAACTTTCACAACCAACTCAAGCCTCAAACACCACTTTTTCATTTGAATTTGGCTCCAAATCAATCGTATCCAGGCATAATCGACTTAATAACATCAATAAAACGCTAAACAATCCAATATCAATGCTTAATTATATCTTTCCAACCATTCTTCCCAAAAGTCAAAAATTGAACTCAGGCCCGCTTGGTCAAAACATGAGGTTCGGACCAAAACCCGATCACCAAATCATCCACGAGCCCGAATATATAATTAGTTCCAAAATTCGACCTCAAAATGAGGTCTAAATCCCAAATATACAAAAAGCCCTAACTCTACCCAAATCCCTAATTTCTACCCTTAATGACATGATTTAAGCCTAGAAATCTAATGGGTGTTAATGGAAATTGAAGAAAATGAGTCTAAGATTACATACTGTTATGACCCTAAACCCAAACTCGAGTAGTCACAGCACCTCTCGTGAAGAAAAGGCCAGCCGACACACTTCCAATTCACTTTAAGTAGTTAAAATAATAAATACCAAG
>MU742348.1:9298-28077 GCA_026770625.1 Nicotiana glauca
ACATAACCTTACTCTCACATCGATTACTACCGCTATTATAAGCAAAAAGGTATTAGGTAAATACGACCACTAATAACCAAAAACGGGAATGAAAGACTACAAGCTACGAACCCGAGAGCAAAATACAACTCAAAGGAGTGACTAACATAATTAAAATGGATAGATGAAACCCTACCAATTTTTACAAAGTTGAACAGAAAAATTTTAATGTACTACCAAATCAAATAAGATGTCAATTAAATTGTAACAAGAAGCAGACCCAAAGTGATTAATACCAGCCAAACCTACAATTTTAAATTCCAGTACCCAGTTTCTAAAGCAAAATTGAAAAGAAAGATCCCAATATACAACCAAATCGAACAAGTTATCACGTCAACTATAACAAGAAGCAGATTTAAAAGTGGCGAATGCTAAAAATAACCAAACTTTGCAACTTTTTTATAAAAAAAAAATAATCCAAAATACCCATTCTTAAGCTAATTGAACAGAAAAATTCCCCTATACAGCCAAATCAAACAAGATATCACTTTAATTGTAACAAGAAACAGATTTAAAAGTGGCTACTACTAAGAAGAACAAAACTTTGAAAAGAATAACTTAAAAGATTAACACCCAGAAATAGATTGTTTAGATTCTTTAAAGAAAGAGGGTGCAATTATACATATTGAACGGATGAAACAGATTGTTTAGATTCTTTAAAGAAAAAGGGTGCAATTATACCAGTATCAAAGAAAAAATATGCAATATAAAGTAATAGAGTAGGAATGTGAGAACCTGGTTTTATCGTCGAGGAATTTAGCCACCGGAGACGTAATAACTCGTCGGAATACTGCCTGGGTTGTTGGATCACATCAGAGCTGAAAGTATGGTAAATAGTGTTGCCGCCCACTCACCGGAGAATCAAGAAAACCCTGTCGGCGGCCGGCGAAAATGCCCAAGGTAAATGTTGAAGAAATTAGAAATTGAAAAGAAATCTTAAATCTCGTAAAAGACCCAGAAACACAAAAGAAATGAAATGGGGTAGCGCCAATTTTTCCAAAAATAGCAAAACTGATGGGGCAAATAAAAAATAAACCGATTTGTCCGATAGATAGTTTTGGACGAAAATGGATTTCAATGTTGAAATAGATCAGAAACTAGAATTATAATTAGACACAAGAAGAAACTAAATTTTTTTTTCTTTTTCTGATTATAATCAACTAAAGTAGGAGATTATCACAGACCTCGAGTCTATTATTTTTTATTGATTATCTAATGACTTATATATGCTCTATTTCAGGAGCCGCGCCCTTACCTTATTCCTACCCTACGTGAGACGGATATGGACTATATAAATAATTTGGTACATACGACGATGAGGTAGCACATTCTATAATCGACCAGCTAGCGGTTGATTTGGAATGGGTGACTGTCATTAAAAAAGCACCTGGTGCAGTGATCTTAGAGACTAATAATGAAGCTGACACTGCTTATGATGACAGTTTGGGTAGGAGTATTCATGGTTCACCACTAGTTGGTGATTTTTTTGATATTGGTAGAGGAGGACCATGCAAGATGTGCAATGCTCAACCAAGTGATATAGACATGTGTGAAGAGTTGAAGGTTGTGAATGAGAAATTGAATAAGGTGTTGAAGATCCTTGAGGAGATGCAAAATCATAATGAGGGCCCTTCAAAAGTATTTGATTCACCTTGCCACAAAGTTACAAAATTACAAAGCAGGTTAAGGAATGCTCCAATTTCTGCAAGCAAGATGAGGAAGTTGAAACAGATCAAAGAAGAAGAAACCAAAGGTAGACATACTCAAACCAGTTTCGGAGGAAGATAAGAAACTATTTTGTGAATGGTTTGACAAGAAGGAGAAGTTTCCCAAAAACTTCTTGACTGTGATCTATGGTTATAGGTCTTTTGAGCAGTTGTGCGGTGCTAACCCATCCGTTTTAATTTCTGTAAGTCCCTTAATAATACGTGTATTTCTTTTATTTTTTTTAGTTATTCCATAATTAGCATTTAGTTTTTATAATATTTAGCATGTGGAGAAAATTTTGATACAAATGCGTGTACGAAACATAAAACTTCCACGCCTTTAATCCCGTAGTCATGTAGTTATGGATGTTGCATTAGGAAACAACACGCACACTACGTGGATAAGATCAAGGAGGCTATAAGTAAAGAGGGAAAGGATTTGGACTTTTGTGCGACAGTTTATGTTTGTCAAGATTTGTGCCTTATACCCATGATGCTATATCCTCAAGGAAGTATGCCAAAAACTAGGGATGTGGAGTGGTGCAAGGTTAAGCTATTGTACTGTGTGTGGAAAATTAATAACAAGTATTGTGTGCCTGTTGTTTTCCACTTGGAAGCGAGTTTGATTCGAATTTACGATAGCAATGTTAGTTTGTATGATAATGGTAAACTAGAAGAACTGGTACAACCCCTTGCACTCATGATGCCTAGAATTTTAATAAAAAATGGCTAGTTTGCAGATTTCAGCCAAGATGTGCTTATGAAAAAAATGGTATTGGGAGCTTATTATGGATGTGTCAGTCATTCAACAAAGGTAAATTAAATGTGTCATCCATTATGCTTTACTTATTCTTCTAGTTTATTTAATAATTAATTTTGTCTTTGATTATTGTAGTAGAAGTAATGGAGCATATGTAGTGAAGGTTATTGATTTCCTACTAACTGATACGCCACTGGGTGAGCTTAATAAAAAGCGAATGGAGTTGTTCGGTGAAATATTTGTAGTTGATATCTTCAGGGGAAGGATGAACCCTTCTTAGTTTTGTAATTTAAATTTCAAGTTGTATTGGTCATGGGAAAAATTTATTTTGGTGAACTTGTAGTAATTTATGATATTTGCATCTACCTCTATGTAATGAAACTATATTTCTGCTTATTAACTGTTGATGATGTAATTTTTGTTTCCTTAGAACTTCCTTATGTATTACAGCAGGCAACTACTTGGTTGTGTAATAGACAATGTGTCTAGTAATAAACTAGCTACTTGGTTGTGTAGTAGAAAATGTGTCTAGTACTAATAACTTGATCAAATATAATTGCATCAGGCATAACCCGGAGGTTGCATAATAAATACTGGGTCTATCAATAAGTTAGCTACTTGATTGCGTAATAGACTCAAGGTTGCATTTAATAACTTCAACAATTTACATTACATCATTACAACATTACATGATTCAAACTACTTCCAATAAAACAAACTTACAGTAATTAAACTATTCCCACCAACAACAAATCAATGTTCTCCTTCTCACTTCATCATCCAAGATGCCACAAATCCGACTACAATGCACAAGAGCATTACCCACTCATTGAGCCTTATTTTATTCAGCTTAACCATCCGTCCAACTGTACAATTTACAGGAATATGCCCTCTATCCAATCAATCCCTCTATCATCATCATCATCCTCATGTACATCCATTGCTAATATATTTTCAAGTTTAGTCATCTTCATCTGTAGAACGATCTTTTCACATCCCATTTCCAAAATTTGACATTGTTTACCTTATCGAATCAAATGGAAAAAAATTTATTTGTAAAATAAAATCCCTAAAATTAAAAAGAGGTGAATCTGTAAAATTCATCTTACCTTAATTTTGGAACATTTTGAGAAACGTCGAACAACATTCACTGGAATTGTAGCTATAAATTGACAGGCAGCCATGCCACAGTGACAATTCTTTCTCGACCCAAAGGATGCATTCAACACTTGACTCATTTCCGTTAAATTGTTCAGTAATATTTTTCGGAAGTAAAAATTGGAATTGAAATTTGATCAATTTTTTTGAGATGGCAGGTAAAATGGATCAAATGGGTTAATTTGAGTGGGTAAAAAATATAGTTGAAATATGATCAATTTTATTTTAATCACATGGATGGTTAAATAGGTAACTTTGGGAAAGGAAAATGTTAGAAAGATAGATGTTCATATTTTTGATGATACAGTAATTAAAAATCAACAAACAGTTCAAAGTAAGACTATTGAACTCAATGGAACAATAAAATCTGGGTAACTGGCTTCAGTGATTCCTAAAACTTCCAATCTGGGAGATGTGTAGACACTGCAATTCAAAGCAATTCAAGAGGCTATGAGTAAAAATGAGTTAAATGCTGGGGTATTGAAGGAAGCTACAGATAGGTCTCATGATCAAGTTGAGTTGCCTGTCAATACAGGAAATTCTGAAACTTGGAATGGCAACAAAGCCATTCAAATTACAGCACCTACAGTTGATGATCTGGCACTGTAAGCTGGGAAAACATTTAGTGTCACCAGTGGTATATTAGAAAAGGGAGTTTTCATTAACAACATGGGTCAAAAGGAACTTAAAATGATTGCCAAAAACCATGAACTAAACTTGTTAGCTCTTCAAGTGATAGGTGATTACAATCAAGATAATTTGGGTGAAGATACTAAGGAAAATTCAACAAATGCAAATTTTCAACAAGTAGCAAGAGTTGGGGACATATCACCTAAGAGTGTGGACAAGAAGAAGTCAATTGGAAAGCCTGCAAGAAAACAAAAGAAAGACATCAAGAACATTGTACCTCAAAGGGTGCAACCAAAGAGAACAGTGATCTAGACTTACAAATAATAATATGGATATTTCTCTATTTTGGGAAATGAGGTTGATTAACACACAAAAAGCTTTCAATAGATTGATTAACCTACATAAAAGTACAACTTCTATTTGGGAGATTTGATAGAACCTTGGCAAGATATCAATAAGATAGAAGAGTATAGAAGGAAGCTCGGGATTCATTCTGCTTATTCTAATATGAATGGCAAGATATGGGCTTCTGTGGATGAAGATATAGTTGTTGACATATTGATGAAGATGGCAGAACAAATGACACTTAAGTTGTTTCACAGAAATCTGAACAAGGAATTGTATGTGATATAATCTATGCTAAATGTGATGCTAAAGAAAGAATTGAACTGCGCAGTTCAATGTATCATTTAGCCTCATATATGGGATCTCCATGGCTTGTTCGAGGATATTTCAATGTGATTTTATCCGAGGAAGAGAAATATGGAGGACTGACCGTTTATCTAAGTGAAGTAGAGGACTTTGCACATTGTGTGGATACATGTGCATTATATGACCTAGGCTTCAAGGGGAGTTTGTACACTTGGTGGAATGGAAGATCTGATATTGATTACATATTTAAGAGGCTTGATAAATACTTTGCAAATTCGTTCCTTGCTCTGTTCCCAGCACTTGAAGTACAACATATGATCAAGTATGGTTTTGAACATGCTCCCCTCTTACTTTCTTGTAACATTAATACAGTCCAGATTAAGAAACCATTCAATTTTCTTGATTTTTGGGCTAAGCATGAAATGTTTCTAAAGGTGGTAAAGGAGAATCGGGTGACTGAAACCATGGGAAATCCATTTACTTTATTTCACAAAAAGTTAAAGAATGTGAAGGCAGCTTTGGCAGTGTGGAGTAAAGAGACCTTTGGAGAAGTATTTAAGTAAATTGCATCATTGGAGGATGTCATTAAGCTTCATTAGGTTTAGTTTGACCTAAATCCAATAGCACAAAATCGAGCTAAATTACACAAGGTTGAAGCTAATCTCATACGATATTATTAACTCGAGGAGGAATTTTGGAGGCAAAAGGAAGTAATGCAATGGTGTAAAGATGGGTATTGAAACATAAACTTCTTTCATGCTCATGTTAGAGGTAAAAGGAAAAGAGTGCAGGTCAATAGAATACTGGAAGATAATGGTATTGGATAAGGTCACAAGAAGGAATGGCTAAGGGAGAAGTTGAACTCTTTCAATCCTAATTTACTGAAGAAAGAATTACAACAAACTTTGACATTATACAGCATGTTCCAAGGATGATTACTGAAGAGCAAAATAAAAAGTTATGGGCTGAACCTACAATGAAGGAAGTCAAGGCAGCAGTATTTGGATTAAATGGAAACAATGCTAGTGGTCCAGATGGATTCACTGGCCTGTTTTATCAGGTTAGCTAGGAAATAATACATGAAGACATACTTAATATGGTCAATGCTTTATTTTGTGATGTTGAAATCCAAAAATTCATCACTCACACAAATCTAGTATTGTTGCCCAAGAAGAAGACTGTAGCTATATTTTCAGACATGAGGCCAATCAGTTTGAATAGTTTTTCAAACAAGATCATATCCAGAGTTGTTCATGAGAGACTAGTAGATCTACTGCCCTCTTTAATATCTCCCAATCAGGCTAGTTCTATCAATAAAAAAATATCATTGTGGAGAATATTTTATTAACTCAAGAGATCATATCTGATATTAGATTGAGAAGGAAGCCATCCAATTTTGTTATCAAATTGGATATGGCAAAGGCATATGATCGAGTCTCATGGCTGTTTTTTGACAAAGGTGCTAAGCCAAATGGGGTTTGGAGAGGTGTTCATTGACATGATCTTTAGGCTAATGTCCAACAGTTGGTACTCTATTATCTTGGATGGACATGCCAATGATTTCTTCAAATCATCAAGGGGAGTTAGGCAAGGAGATCCTCTTTCTCCTTCTTTGTTCATACTAGCAGTTGAAGTACTTGGAAGAGCCTTGGATGCCTTGTTTGACAATCCCGACTTCATAGGATTTGGTATGCCAAAATGGAGTCAAAATATCAACTATTTATCCTACGCAGATGACACAATTATTTTTTGTTCTTCTCATTATGGGGAAGTGCAACTTACCATGAAAGTGTTAGAGGAATATGAGACAACTTCAGGTTAGAAGATCGACAAGGAAAAGTCTTCTTTTTATATGCATGAAGGAGTGCCTGCAGAAGAGGCAAATACAGTCCATTTGATCACAGAATTTCAAAGAAATCCCTTCCCACTCACATACTTGGGATGCCCTATAAGATACAGTAGGAGGAAGAAAGAGTTCTACAAGGACATCCTCTTTAAAGTTCAAGAGAGGCTATCATCATGTAAATGTAAATTATTATCAATTGATGGCAGGGCAGTTTTGATTTCACATGTACTTAAGAGCATGCCAATTCATCTCTTGTCAGCTATGAACCCACCATTATATGTGATCAATCAACTATACGAGATGTTTTCTAGGTTCTATTGGAGTAATTCTGGCAATGAAAAGGCTAGACATTGGACTTCACGGGACAATTTGTGTCTGCCTAAAAAAGAAGGATGTCTTGGTTTTTGATCATTACATGATGTGTCGAAGGAATTTTTTGCTAAGCTGTGATGGAACTATAGATAAAAAATATACGTTGTGGTCTACATCTATAAGGAATAAATACTGCAAGAAGATTAATTAGGTGCTATTTCCTTGGAGAAATGGACCCCAGGTTTGGAAGAAAATACTACGAATGAGAGAGGAGCTAGAGCATCAAGTGTGGTGGCAATTGAAGAATGGAAGCTCATACTTCTAGTATGATAATTGGACTGGACTTGGTGCTCTATACCATGCCTCAGGTCCAGATCATTGATAAGATGAATCCATAAAACATATGGATGAGGTAATGGAGAATGGGACATGGAATAAAGTGCTGTTGAGGGAGCTATTTCCTGAGGATATAGCTGAACATATACTGAACAATATAACACCTCCTGCACATCACTCAATGAAGGATAAGCCCTGGTGGAAGCTAGAACAAATGGTCAATTTACAGTGAAGTAAGCTTGGCAATACATAAGAAAGAGAAGAGATGGGAGCCAGATATACAAGTTCATGTGGGTGAAGGGACTGCCTTTAAAAGTTAACTTCTTCACGTGGAGGTTATGGAAAGCAAATCTACCTTTAGATTATTGGTTCCAAAGATTGGGGTACATTAGAACCTTAAGATGTTGGTGTTGTAGTCGTCCTAAAGAAGAAACCTTAGTTCATGTCTTCTTGACATCTCCTGCTGCTAGGTTTATGGGAATTATTTGGCGCGCCTGTTGGGATACAAACACAAGGGAATAAGTTGGTACAATTTATAAATGAATGGTGGAACAAAGCAGGAAATACAGGTTTGAAGGCAATATATCAAGCAATGCCAGGCTTGATTGTCTGGTACATGTGGAAGAGGATGAATTCTGGAAAGCATGGGGAAAATGTCTCTTTTAATAGACTGATTTATCAGATTTCAAACTCCATCCAAATGTTTCTGAAAGTAAGGAGACCAAGTGTTAAGGGTATCACAGCAAATTGGCCTGACTTATATGAGAATTTAGCCCACCATGTTCCAAAACTTAGATATACAAAGATTATGTGGCAATTACCTCCTGTATGTTGGATAAAATGCAATAATGATAGGGCTTGTAGATGAGACAATGGAGGAGCCTCATATGATTATTATATAAGGGATGGAATAGGGGACCTCATTTATGTCCAGGTAGATGCAGTAGAAGAAGCAACAAACAATATAACTGAGGCACAAGCAATTTTGGAGGCCCTAAGGTACATTATTCAAATGCCATTCCCTCTATGCATAATCGAAACTGATTCATTGCTTATGAAAAATGTTCTTGATGATACTTGGGAACCACCTTGGAGCATAGCAAATTAGGTAGATGAAATCAAATCATTATTGTCTAGGGGTGTATTCCAGATAACTCATGTAATAAGGGAAGGCAACAAGTTAGCTGATTATCTAGCTAACTTGACCTTGGATCAACAACATATATAACATGTACACTCAGTTGGGGAACTAGACATACAAGGGAGGAATATACTAAACAATGACAAACTTCAAATACCATACCTGGGGGTAAGAGTTGCCAAGCTAAATGCTAATTGATAAAGGAACTAATTGATATGGGAAGTGAAGGGAGATTATAATAAAGAAGAGGAGGAGGAGAAAGTATTATGGAGGAATGAGGAAAAATATAGGGAAAGGAGAAAACAAGACCCTTACAACTCAAATCCTAAGGGAGGAAAGGAGGAAGGATTTATTGTTCTCTAGCATGTTTGTTATTATTACAGGTACCTTGGAGGGGGTGTGGCTCTATGTTTTGGCCAAAACTAGTAGGGTAGTATTAGTATCTTTCATACTCAACCCCTATAGGTGTAATCACTACATAAGGAAGCCCGATTATTCTATCAAAAATGCAAAGACAAGGCAGTGCACAAGTCTATGTTACACGATCCTTTATCATGTTCAATGTGGAGGAAACATGAAGAGCTATACAAGGAAATGCAGATCCCTTTGCATCAACCATTTTCTGAGGACCACATAAGATTCAAAACACATAGCCCATAGAGTCTCGAGCACCAGTGTTACGCAAGGACTATCCATTGCCTACATTAGGTAGGTTTGGCCATGGTACTATACAGCTTTGGGCGGGCCATTTCAGATAGTATTGGAGGAGCTTCCATGTACACGAGGTAGCTACTACACATAAGGAATCTATATATAACAAGTTTGGTACAACATGGTACAAGTATGATCACGCATTTTAGAGACAATGTCGTAACAACGTTCATCCTGTTTTGAATTGTACAAGTAGTGTAGGATGCATTTCATGAAAATTTGGAAACAAGTTGTCATGTTCAAGCTGGGATACTAGTTATAGACATCACATGACAATCCCAGCTGACCAAGAAATCATGTGTAACTACTCAGATTCATACGAAGAGAATGCACTCTTGCCAAAGAGATGTTGCAAGTTGAAGTCGGCTAGATTAATTCAAAATTTATGGTTATTAGATTTTCTTGTAATATCAAAGGAGTGTGTCACACAAGACTTTGATAATAGGTTTTATGTACATTCATATTTCATGCACTTATATTTGTAAGACCTCCTGACAATTATTGTTTTATTTTGGATTATCTTAATAAAAAAAGACCACTAGGCAACCAGCTTAGTGGTATATTAGCTAAAAAGGGGGTAATTTTAAAAGGTTCAAATGAGTAATTTCATGGTAAAAATGTATGGTTAGAGATAGGCCACGTGTACATATTTTAATTAACTGAACAGCATGAGCTGTCTTCCATCAACCAGTAGTCGCCGATAAAATTCTTTAATAGTATATAAACCCTGAACCCTAACCCTAACCCTGAACACCAACCATAGACATTCAACATAAATCAATAAACTTCCTTAGTGGGTGAGTGTCAACTTGAGGTTCCGTCCTCTACTCTTATTGCGGTCGAGGGTAAACTAATGGTCGAGAATTCACTAAATAAGGATTACACTACGTTCGACCTCGATTTTTTTGATTTTATAATGTTTAAACATCTTATTAAACATCATGGAATACTTAAAGTTATTATACATGGCGGTGTATTTCATACCATTTAGAGTTGGTCATTCTAGTACGTGTAACAACTTAAGAAGCAAGACCTCTAAGTATAAGAGGGTTGTCTAGTGAAATATTATCAAAAAGTAATGACTCTAAGTATTAATGTTGTATATTGAATTTTAGGTTGTTATATCAACATGTATTGATATTAAGTAATGATATGATCGATAAATAGGTAATTAGTCTTCAAATACATACATTGCCTTAACATTATGTTGTAATAATATTCATTGACTATGTAATAAAAACTATTTTCACCAATTATAGGCTTAGGTTGACACCGATATAATTGATACGTTATAGTAATTTATTTTATCCAATTTAAAGTTTTCAATTTGTTGACTTAGATGTTTACAACTTTAAGTTATTCACAAATAATTGTTATTTTTTTATTTAAGGTAACTAAATTAATACTTTACATCAACGAACAACTAATAATTGAGGAACTACCCCTATGCCTGTCCAATTTATTATTGATATACCGTTCTTAATTCTTAACAATAAAAATTGGTTTACATTTATAATGGATCTATAGATCATCAGTGGGGTAGACTCTATACTGTAGGTTTATTCAATAATTTTCAACAGAAAATTTAAATAATTGAAAGATTGAGATGTATATCCCTTGAGTTGTATGTTTCTATTGGAACCTCTTTATTTTATTTTGGGGCCTTTTTTCACTTATGTATTGTTAAATGAAAAAAAAAATAACCAAAGCATAAAATTTAAAAAATAGGGCAACAAAATTTAAAAACACAACAAAAACTTAAGTTAAATATTTTTATTAAATAACTCCCCTCACAGAAACATACATTTTTTCTATTAATTAAAAAAAATTAAACTTCGGGGGGGAGAAGGATCGGGGGGAGGGGAATTTTCTGGGCTAACATAGTGGTGAATATTTGCATCAGCCCTACGAAGGAGAATCTGCAACATGTGTGCGATAGGGCGAATGTTCCTCTCTTGCCTCACCCTGTCTTCTTGGATCTCTCGGGTGAGCCAATCCAGTGATTCCCTGATGAAAATGGCATTCATATTTGGCCTTTGCCTTTAAGGAATTTCTCTGTTAAGTGACTGGGCTATTTGGAAGAATGATGAATAAATATTTCTATCAGATCTAGTGTATTTATAGGCAGAATTTAACATTAAATGGTGCCTTTCCATATGACTTGTCCTAAATGACGTGACTGTTGAGAGTTTTGAGAAACAAATTGATGCTTTGAATCGGTATATTCGATGTATTTCAATTAATTAGACAAGTCCTTTTTATATTGGATGACAACGCTTATAAATATTAGATATTAAATTAACTACCTAAATCAGTGGTTGTCAATAGACTATCTAAACCACCGCAACAAGTCTTTGTTAAACTGAAAATAAGTCTTGGTTAAATTGAAAATATCGATGAGGGTTGACAATAGAACATTGGTTGATTGGAGGTGGGTGATTTTAAAACACTAGTCCAAAACATAAGGTCACATGACTCCTTCTTAAAATAAGGAGGTTGATTATAGATCATAGGTCTACTATAGACAATGCGGGTGGTTGATCATAAAACAGTAGTCTATGAGACAACTTGATCACATGACTCCTTCTTAAAATAAGGGAGGCCTAACTCTAGATAAGAGGTCTGCAATAGATAATATTGGTGGTTAACTATAAAATAATAGTTTATGATGTACAATGTAGTAGTTGATAGTAGAACAACAAGTGATTACAAATAAAAAATCTAGAATATTAAAAGAGTTTATTATCTTTATTACAATACCAGTAAGCAAAAGATCAAGGATAATGCACACTACTTTGCAAGTCGTTTTCTTGGGCCCAAGTTATTTGCAAATAGAACATTTATTTTTTCCTTTTTTCCTGCTTCCAGAAGAACTAGGTTCTAAAAGGCTTGGCCACATCTTAAACTTCATTCCACCCTTTGTAGGCTCGACATTAGAAAAAACTATTTTTTGTGGATTGAATCTCATTAGGAACCACCCATTTCTCTTTTGTAGGGATTGTGTGATTGGTTCCTTCATATGCAACCAAATATATTAAAACCTTAACAGAGAGGACTTATCACAAATGGAGGAACCATATTCATCTCCAAAGCTTAATATCAGAGTTGTCATTGCATGTGGGCAAGGTATTTTTCTAAATCAAACTGACAACAAGAACATGTGTTCAAATCCAGATCAACTACTGCATCCCTGTCGTGCTCGACGATGCTGAACTGGTTATTCTCTAATTGATGCACCCAGAGTGCATCGCCGACAACCATATTATTCCTAATCTTCTTTTTAGTTGAAGTAAGAAAGAGGGTCAAAATATTTTTCATTTCATCACGCTGCTCCTCGAATTTTTATGCAGACTTTTCAAATAATATGATCGAATAATGTAATTATACAACTACCCAAGGACTGGTAATACAAATCATGAGTGTCTAAGATTTAAACTTTTACAATACTGAAGTGAAATAATTACAACATTTGTTTGAAATATAAATGAACATAATTTGAATCTAATGCTACCAAGGACAAGTGATAGCCATAACTGGAATGCAGGTACATCTTCCGATCTAACTCTTGCCATGCGCAGCAATATTAGCATCCAACATCTCCACACAAGGTACAGAAGTGTAGTATGAGTAAAACCGACCCTTTATACTCAATAAGTAACAAACCTAACCTTAGGTTGAAAGTAGTGACGAGTTGGGACAAGTGTCAGAGTCCAACTCCAATAATCAGCAACAGTTCATAATAGTATATTAAAATGGTTCAAGAAATAACTTGACTCGTTCATTGTTACAAAAATAGACATGCTTTTCAAGTATAACAGTAGATCCCAAATCTTTTACCGAAAAACCCCAAACGTATATGAGTAAGTTTGAAAACCGTGAATTTTCCCAAAAACCTTTCAACAATAAATAAGATGTTTCCTTTTTATATAGCATGAGGAAAATATATCTCTATGCTTACATGTCAATATATTGGTGAATTCATAAGTGTAACAAAAATCGGGTAACAGAAAGAAATGCATCTCTAGGCATGTATCTCAGGTATGCATGTCAAATGCAACGCATCTCAGTGATGAACCCATGTACTTATAATCTAAGACTACTCAATCACTCAGTACTATATAGGGCCAATCTAGACAAGGGAACTCCATCCAAAATATAAAAGTACAGGGCAACTCCATGCCCATGAACTCTATCCCAAACATAAAAGTTCAGGGAAACTCCATGCCCAGGGA
Source organism: Nicotiana glauca (assembly GCA_026770625.1). Taxonomy (NCBI): domain Eukaryota; kingdom Viridiplantae; phylum Streptophyta; class Magnoliopsida; order Solanales; family Solanaceae; genus Nicotiana; species Nicotiana glauca. The sequence continues at coordinate 22,821 of MU742348.1, forward strand.
AATCCATCCCAAATGTGAATATATAGGGAAAATCCATCCCAAATATAATATCCACTGCGCTCAGTGTGGGGGTGCAGACTCTTGAGGGGCTACTCCAGCCCAAGCGCTATAATAAGCTAGGTCCAAGCATAAGTAAATAAAAACATGATGCAGTGCAGACTCACAATCAGGCCCTCAGCCTCACTCAATCATTAATCTCTCTAGTCTCTCAGGCTCACAATTCTTATGCTAGGCAGTCCTAATAAATGACACAAGATGTGACAATACACGATAATAGAGATTGAGATATGATATGTAATGATAAATGCAACAGAGTACATAACTGTAATTAAGCAGTCCTAATAAATGATATGAGCTGGGATAATACACGATAACAAAGACTAAGATATGATATGTAATGATGAATGCAACTGAGTACATAACTACAATTAAGCAAATAACTCAATAGCAAAGAACGATCATTATGAGTCCCAATAATACTAGCATATAGCTTAAATATGATTTCTAATATCAATTACAGCTCAGATGCTCTAACACATAGAGTACAGTAAAAATATTCAGATAAGCTAGCTACATAGTTCTATGGAACTGAGTAAATCACAATTCACACGGTGCACGCCCACACACCCATCACCTAGCATGCGTATTACCTCAATATCTCACACAACACGTAATTCGAGGTTTTATACCCTCAACACTAAGTTTAGAAGTATTATTTACCTCGGACAAGCCAAAATCAATACCAAGCAGGCCGAACGATACTCAAAAATATCATCTCACGCGTACCGACCTCCGAACAGCTCGAAACTAGCGAAAAGCAACTCAAATATATCAAATAATGCCTAAGGGAACAAACCCAATCGATAAAGGAGGAATCTTTAATCAAAAGCCCAAAATTAACCAAAAAGTCAAACCCGAGCTTGCACATCGGAACCCGACAAAACTCACAAAATCCTATAATTCATTCAGTTTAGGAGTCCAACCATACTAGTTTCACTCAAATCCGACTTCGAATTGATGTTCAAAACTCAAGAATTAGCTCTATGAAACTTTAGTCAACCACCTCCCTCTAATGTTTCTCTTTGAATCATCAATCAAATGCTAAAAATGAGGATAGATTCATAAAATATAATCAAAATCGAGTAGAGAACACTTACAACAATCCATTTGGTAAAATCACCTCCAAAATCGTCCAAGTCCGAGCTCCATAGTTTAAATGTCTGAAACCTTTAAAATAGAGTATTTTATAACATTATTCCAGTAATAACCCTTCGTGAAGCACAAACTCACATTGACACACTTTCCACTATGCATTCGCGAAAATACCCTCGCGAATGTGATGAAGCATACTACCAGACCTCCGCGATCGCGGACAAACCCATCGCAAACTTGGTGAAGAACCCATCAAGACTGACTAGCCCTGCTCAACACTACACAAAAGTATAGTCATGGACGCGGACGCGTAGACTAAAAACTTTAACCCGGTGCCAACGCGATCTTAGAAGTGCGAACGTGAAGAACAAATAGCTCCACTAACAAATAATACCCATCGCGACTGCATTCCTTCTCCCGGGATCGCGAAGCACAGTTAAAACACTAGAAACTAGCAATCTCATGCAACTCTAAAATGGTTTGAAGTCAATCTGAAATACACCCGAGCCCCTTGGGACCTCGTCCGAACATGCCAACAAGTTTCATAACATAATACGGACCTACTCTACATCTCAAATCACACCTAACCACATCGAAACGACGAATCACACCCCAATTTGAACTTAAATGAACTTTGAAGTTTGGACTTCCAAAACTCACGCTGAAATATATCAAATCAACCCAGAATGAACCAAAATTTTGCAAACAAGTCCCAAATGACATAACGAAGCTATTCCAATTCCCGGAACTATAATCTGAATCCAATATCCTCAAATTCAATTCTCGGTCAAACTTATAAACTTTCCAAACCTTCAAATTTCTAATTTTCGCCAATTTGTGTCGACACCTTCTAGAGACATCCAAATACAAATTCGGGCATATGCCCGAGTCTAAAATTACCATTCGGACCTAATAGAACCATCAAAACTTCATTTCGGGGTTAAATTCATAGAAGTCAAACTTGCTCAACTCTTCCAACTTAAAGCTTCAACAATGAAATTCACTCTTCCAAATCAATTCCGAATAACCTGAAAATCAAGACCAACGATTCACAAAAGTCATAATACATCATATGATGCTAATCAAGACTTCAAATAGTACGAAATACAAATGCTCAAAATAACCGACTTAGTAGTTACACCTGCCTTTCCGCTCCTCCAATAAGTAAGATTTTGATTTAAATTAGCACAAATAGCATCTTTCAGATTTGACGGGAATGGGACTTTGACATTAACATACTTTTCCTGGTAATATGCACCCAAAGTCTTCTATGATGCCTTTAGATGGCGGCTTGATATGTGTTTTACCCTACATATGTGCTCGCTATGGTACTTGGTAATATAAAACCTATCACAACTCTCATATTGTAAAGCGCGTAACTTCCACGGGAAACTCACATATCAGCATGCCACTGAAGTTAATTTACTGCTATTCTTCCTCATACGAAACATAAAATGTATTTTCATAGTAGCAATTTCCAGCTGTTTCATTAGATCAAATTTGTTGTCAAAATATTTTCCAAGGAAAGAACATGTACCATCAGGGTGGCTATGTTGTGTAGCTAATGAATCCACGAGGCCTTCATCACCAGCTGCCCCACTGACAATATTTGGGACCTCTTCCGTGCTATCTGCATCTTCTGAACCACACGAGTTCATTTCATAGTCACCCAAATCATGCAAGTCATTACTAAAATCCACTGAAGCCATCTTTCACTATTCTTTCCTCCTTTACTTCTAAAATTGGTGGCTGTGTTGGTGGTGGTGGTACAACTGCGATATTTGAACCTTGATGAGACCTTTCAACAGGAACTTCAGCCCCTTGTTCAAACTCATTTTCAAACACAAATCTTCAAACAAGGCCTCATACCATCATGTAACATCAATGAGGTACGTTTGCAAATCGTTGTCATTTTTAATGAAGGAAAAGGAATCTTGTCCCTCTTCGGTGCAGAGCTAAGCATATATGTAATCTTTAAATTCCTTGAGAAACATGTTAGTTTTCCACGTTTAATGATGACATCAACAAATTCGTCAAATGTACAATTTCTAGGTATACGAATATGTATTGTAACCTTTGTATACGAGTTCCAATTCCAACTAGTTTATCCCTCGACCCATTAACCAGAATATAGACCGCATACTAATATATAATCTCCTATCAATCTATTGTGAACTAGTGGTCTATTCTAACAGTGGTCTATTATACGTTAGTGATCGAGCACTATGCAGATTTTTTTTGCAGAAACCCAAATTAACAATAACGAAGAAGATGAGATGAAAACACTTACTAGATGAAGGAAGAACACCATATACCACCCGAAATGAATTATCAATCCAATGTACCACCAATTTCTTTCCCAAATTTCGACAGATCCCATAACCCCTAATTTGTCGATTTCTTCAAAGTAAATGATAAATCAAAAGAATGAAGCTTTGAGGGGAATCAAGAAGAAGGAAGAAGACCTCTGTACGTTGAATGGCAAGGAAAAAAAGCTGCAATGGAGGAATCAGCCATATGAAATGGGGATTGGGCAAGAAATAAGGCGGGAATGGATGAGCTATTTTTTTTAAATCTAATAATATTATATTTATATAGGTTGGGGCCGACTTAACCATTAATTAAGCATAAAGGTTAATCTTACAATAATTAAAGCATGAATGTTACTTGGCCAATTTAAGTTTGAAAAGAGGTCACCTCGCCAACTACCCTAGTCTCTCTGTCATAATTTATGTAATACTTTTCTTTTTAGTCAATTTTAAAAATGACATTTCCCACGTTTCAATTTAGATGAGGTAGTTTGATTTGACACGGAGCTTAAGAAGAAAAAAAAGTCTTTTGAAACTTGTGGTCTTAAAAAGTTAAGGGTAAAAACTTTGTGGAGCCATGATATTTTTGTGATTATAAAAATTTCTCACTAAGGATAAAATGGGTAAAATGAAGTGGCCAAAAGTTAAATTATTTATAAATTTAAAAATGTGAACAAACTAAGAAGGAAAATACTTCATCTAATTTGAAACATAGGCATTTCTTTTTATATTTAATAATAATTTAATTTTAAAATTTTGTTTTATTTTTTTATGTAATAATTTATATCCCATTCGTTTCAATTTATCTCAACATATTTGACTAGACACAGAGCTTAAGAAAAAATGAAGACTTTTGGAATTTGTGGCTTAAACAAGTAAAGAAGGGGTCTAGAGTATTTGTGTGGTTATAAAAGCTTCTCATTAAGAGTAGAATTGAAAGTTTAAACTAAATTATTTATAAATTTAAAAAAGAATTATTTTTTTGAAACAAATAAAAAAAGAAATAAATTTATATAAATTAAAACGGAAGGAGTAATTAGATAAATATTTGTAGCTATAGAACTATTTATTGTTAAATTTAGATTGTAACTTTTTTCTTTTAAATTTTATTTCCAGTCAAACAACATCAAGACAGGGTGGGGAGTAATATGTTGCATATCTAGACCAAAAGATCTTGATCACAACAATTTCAGGGGCGTCGAAAGAGGTATAGTTTTTGTGGCTCCCCACGCTTCTTATTTTGCTTTTCTAATGTCTGGATACTTGTTGCACTTTAGACGAGTCCAAAACCTTTTTAATGATTTTTTGGATAAAAAATACATTTTTAATGTTAAAAAAAAAGTTACTTAAATAGGTATTTCGCAGTATAATACTGTGAATTACCTTAACGGAAATTTAGCCGTTAAAGTAATTTGCAGTATAATACTGCGAATTATAATTTTTTTTAATAATTCGCAGTATAATACTGCGAATTACAAAAAAAATAAATTTGTAATTCACAGTATTATACTGCGAGTTACAGATTTTTTTTTATAATTCGCAGTATTACTGCAAATTATTAAAAAAAAATATATATAATTCGCAGTACCTTTATCAATTTGGCCCCACCAATTAACTGACATAACAATAATTCAAACACATAAAACGTAGTACTATATTGCGAATTAATTATTAAATTTTTTTTACAAGAAAGCAACTTTTTTCACATGGGTTTCATCTTTTTCACAATTAACAAATTTTATTTTGGTTGTGTTATTGGTTGCTAAAGTCTGAGTTTATTTTCATTTGCAAAATCT
>MU742348.1:34442-47748 GCA_026770625.1 Nicotiana glauca
TTACTTGGTTAGAAGGTGGAAAAGTAGTGAGTATTAGCATAAGAAAAAGTAATTATGCAATAAATAAATTACTATTCATAGATGTAAGTTTCCAAGTTGTATATGTTGTTATTAAAATGAGTGAGGTTCAGAATTATGATTGAACTGCATGTCTTAAGAGTGTGACTGTAAGTACACAAGGAAAATAATTGCAGGCCTTAAGAGTTATTACTTGTTATATATCATGTATGTACTTGAATTTCGGTTTCTGTTTCGGATTGAAAGAACTGATTCTGGAAATGTTTATGGAAATCAATTGTGCAGGTTCGTGTGTGCTAGGAATAATAGGGTGAAAACGGTGAAAATATCAAAGATGAAACCGAATAGCATCTAAGTGTTTGTTAGAGTCACCTGTTCTTTTACTTTTTATCCATAGGGGGAAGTTTTGTTTCTTTTACTACAGATGAATAAGATTATTTGTTAACTAATTGCAGTATGGTTTAGTCCTGATATGTTGCAATCAACCATAAGATATCTTAAAATGTAAGAAAAATTCAATAGTCATTATCATGTAATTGGGATTTTGAAAATGTTCATCCTTAATGTAATATTAATAGTCATGCTTGCTTGAATGGAAATTTTGTCGATAGAAGTTATCTCTGTAGAAGAGCTGTTGATTGATATCTTTTGCCATTCTGAAATGTAGGATCAAAGCAACTCTGACACGATCCTTCCCAGCAGGAGTAGGACTTCACTTGATGTTGGAGCTCCTGCAGATGAATATGCTCCTAAGGTTCATTGCTCCCCACATTGACTAAGTTAACACTTTCTTTACTTAAATCCAATTTCTGAGCGGTTGTCCTTGTATACTGTTTATTTTCATTCAAACAGATAAGAAAACCATACACCATTTCAAAGCAAAGGGAGAAGTGGTCAGATGAAGAGCATAGAAAGTTCCTTGAAGCTTTAAAGCTGCATGGCAGGGCATGGCGACGTATAGAAGGTAAAAAACGAACAAAACCAATGGATTATTTGAGGCATCTTTCTGCCGTTGTTCAATATTAAAAGAGGTCTTGTTTAATTCTCAGAGCATGTGGGCACCAAAACTGCAGTTCAGATCAGAAGCCATGCTCAGAAGTTTTTCTCAAAGGTTTGCTGCTCCTATATCCCATAGTATCTATATGCCTTTTGAAGTAAGTCATATTGTTTATGACTAAAGGCGTGCCGTCATTATTAAGAGCCAAATCTGTTTTGTATATTGATGTTGAATGTTTTCTTCTGGTCAGGTTGTTCGGGAATCGAATAATGGTGATGTAAGCTCTGTGAAACCCATTGAGATCCCTCCTCCTCGGCCTAAAAGAAAGCCAATGCACCCTTATCCACGTAAATTGGCAATTCCAGTCAAAAGTGGAACCCTAGCTCCAGAAAAATCGAAGAGGTCTGCATCACCAAATCTCTGTCTGTCTGAAACAGAGAATCAGTCTCCTACGTCTGTGTTGTCAGCCCTTGGTTCAGATGCATTTGGCACGGTAGATTCCAGTAAGCCAAGTGAAAGCCCATCACCTGTTTCATCAGCTGTTTCTGAGAATTGTGATGATCTTGTACTCTCCGAACAATCAGATTTCAATCAAGAGAAGAGAAGATCTTCACCTGCCCAAGCATATGCTACTTCAAATCCAGACAAACAGGCCTGCGTGGTACTTACGACAACTCTTTTGTTCCGTACTACTACATATGATTTCTCATTTGACACCCAACTTATTGTGATTTTCCTGTTTGATTTGTACATTCAGAAACTGGAGTTGTTTCCGGAAGACAATGATTTTGTGAAAGAAGGCTCAGTTGAGGCATCGTCCACTCATAGTCTGAAGCTATTTGGTAAAACCGTATTTGTCGCTAATTCTTGTGTACTTTCCTCTCCAACGTCTGGCCAAATATTGTTGGCAGATGTCAATGATGAACCAGCATCACGAATGTTGTCTCAGAGCCCTTTCCCTATGAGAATTTCACCCTCGGATTCAGAATGTGCCCCAAGTACTGTAACTATGTATCACGCACCAGCAGCAAATGGAAGTCCAAGGCCTAACAAAAGTGTGTCTTGCCATCGGTTGTCGTGGGGATCATCATACGTATCTGCTGCATTTTCTTGCACTCAGGTGCATAACCCAATTCCAATGAAGGGGCGTGCACTCTTCGATCACAAAGATTCGGAAGATCAGGAAACTCAAAAGGAAGGGTCTTCCACTGGCTCCAACACCGAATCAGTAAGTGCAGAATTGGGTGTAGACAAGAGTTTGGGAGTTGAAGCTCAGATTAGCCAAAATCAAGAGGCAGGGAGGCAAGTATTCTCCGTTAGAGCTAGTGTACCCTCTTTGTTTGAGCGAAGAGCAAATTCCGCGAAGCGTGTGAAGGGTTTTGTTCCTTATAAGAGGTGTTTAGCTGAAAGGGGCATCAGTTCCTCAACATTAACTGGAGAAGAAAGAGAAGAGAAGCGAACCCGGTTATGCTTGTAGTTACTTTCTTAGTCTGTTTGTGTAGTATAACACATCCCTTTTGGTTCTGATTAGATAGCTTATATTAATATTATAATATGAGTTGCCGGATAAGTGGATGAAGAGAAGCAACACCATGGCAGCAAAGGCGGCGGCTCTTCCCTCTAGCTTGCTGAATGGCAGAAGCAGTCTTCCTAATTTTTCCCTCTCAATACTTCAAATGTATGTTGATAAACTTTTTTCTTGCAAATTCATGTCATTTCTTGCACTTTTGGCAGATGAGCTACGCTCTTGTAAAGCTTAGTTAATGCTTGTTACTGTCAAAATTGGACCGCCGCTGGAATGGTAGCTGTACTGGCAATGGCGCTCCCGAGGGGTTCCTGCTTCGATTTGGATCGGTTTTTTCTTTAAAAGAAATCAAACCAAGTTATTTTTTCAAATATTAGTACCAAATCAAATCAATTAAGTTGGTTTTTCTCGATTCGATTTATGTCGGGTTTGTCGGTTTTTCGATTTTTTTGGTTATTTGTTTTTCTCTTAAATATAAAACATACACTATCACACACATATTCCGGCGATCACATTTTTAATGTAACACTATCAAATTAATTGTCCTTTGAGAAATTTGTTATTTACCAAGATACATTGATGAATAGAATCAAATAGTGATAAATAATTTAAGGGTTCAATTAAAAATATTTTATTTTTAACACAGAATGGATTCTACGTTTAACAAAAGAAAATTACCAATCAAACTAGAATGTAAATGTAAAGAACTATACTAAAAGTGCAAACTATTAATATTTACCCTTAAATCTTTGGAACTTTGTATATATATATATATATAATAAATTTGAAATAATTACTTTTATAGTCGGTTGGGTTCGGGGTTTTTTTCGGTTTTTTCCTGATTAAAACCAAAATCAAACCAAATTTGATCGGTTTTTAAAATTCAAAACCAAAACCAAATCAAACCAAAATGTATCAATTTTTTTGGTCTGTTTAATTTGATTTTCGGTTTGGTTCGATTTTTCGGAATTTTATGAGCATCCCCAGCGATGCCATGTTGTTTTGTAAGTAGATTTCATTAAAAAGATGGCTAATTTCTTGTAGTTAATGAATCATTAGAAATCTAGAATGAATGTAGCCCTCACATTCTAGATCTTAATTGAATGCAAGTGACCAAATTCATAGTGTCTCAAAGCGTTATTTTTGTCGTCCAAGCCAAAATATTCGATCTAGGAAGGTGGGGTGCACTGCTTTTCTGGAGTAATTTTCTTCTGGATAATATTTATCATATTTTGTGTTTAAACAGTTATGTTTCCTGAAATTGTTGTGTTTGAGTTAAATATTTTCTCACTATTAAAAAAAAAACGAAAAAGGGTCTGATCGATCCCTCTACTATCATCAATAGTTTAGATAAGTCCTCCATTATACTATTAGAGCATTAAAGCTCCGGCCGCTATACTATTAAACACAAATACCCTATTTTAACATATGGGCCACGTGGCAATTCCAAACTCATCCAATTAGTTTTAATATAGATCCGACCCAAACTCATTACCCAACCCGACCCTAAAATATATTGATGGTTCAACCCTAATTTGTTCACTCATATTTGCATATGTTCACTCATATCTCCAATTATTACAATATAAAAATCTATTCCTCATTAAAGAAAGAAAAAGTTAACTTAAACAACAACAAAAAAGTTATAAATAAATCAAAAACCTAATTAATCAAAAAGTTTTGAATTAATCAAAAAGTTTTGGTTATTTTTCTTGATAATCTCCAAGACTACTCTCGAAACACGTAGTTGTTATAGACTCCTCTGAATTTCTTGAGGGAGTTCTGGGCCGCATGATTTCACTCTGAAAACCACGTGTTAATAAATTGAGATCAAGATTTTTGAACTGCAACACTTTTGCTGGTGCATCATCTGAAGAATGACATCGCTTTTGCATCTTCGATCGCGTATGTTGCGTATGATTTTGAAGCTTAAACACATTTGTGCACTTAGATTCCTCATCAACTTCTGGTGACTTACCGAATAACTCTTGTATCATGCTTAACGTGCCACCTCGGAGGACGGTCTCCACCGCCGCTTGTCAAACGTGCCAATTGCGAGTCCATAATTGTCCCACAACTCCGTTCACTGGGTTCACTGTCCTTCCAGCTGCTTCATATAGCAAGGATTGAAATAGTCCTGCCAATACTTCCAATTTCTCAATTCAGAAACAAAAAATAGAAGAGGGATTGAAAGAAGAAAGCAAAGAGAAATTGAGTTTAATGAAGGACACCGGAAAGGAAGGACATGAGACCGGCACGGCCGAAGAACTTAGCAACAAAAATGGTAGCATGGCCTTGAGCTTCAGGAGTTTCAATCCATTGCAGATATGAGGGAACAAATTAGGGTTAAGGGTGGTCGGGTAGGGTAATGATTTGGGTCGGATCTGTATTAAATCTAACCGGATGATTTTGGTGTTGCCATGTGGCCCATCTATTAAAATAAGGGTATTTGTGTTTAATAGTATAACGTTAGGGGCTTTAATGCTCTAATCGTATAAGGGAGGTCTTATTATACTATTGATGATAGCAGAGGGGCAGATTAGACCCTTTGCTGAAAAAAGAATCAGTTGCAATCTTTTACTGTCAGTAAGAACGGGAATCGAACTACCACCTCTATTGGATTCACTTAGCTTAAATTTTTTAGAATATTTCTAGAAATTTTATGGATCTTTAGCTAGCGTTTGGCCATAGATCCCAAATTTATTTTGAAAAATTCTGATTTGGGTGAGGTTTGATTTGAAGATGAAAATATGTTTGGACATATGTTTTCAAAATATTTTTTTCAACTTTATTTTGGAAAAATATGTATATAATTTCCAAATTTTGGGATTTGGGATTTGACCAAAATGAGGACAAAATTTATGGCCAAACATGAGTTTTGAAAATAAATCCCAAATTTATTTTGGCAAAACTCATGGCCAAACGTGGCTTTAAAATCAACTGATTCTCCCCGTTTGGAGTTTGGAGTTTAGAGCAGTTTCAAAGTACATAGTGTCTGTTTAACGAAATAAAATGTATCCAAAGATATGCCAGTCACTTCGTGCTATATGTATAATAGCATGTTTGGCCAAGTAGTAAAAATCCACTTATTTTGAAAAGTATTTTTCTCAAAAGTATTTTTTTTTTCAAAATTACTTTTGGTGAACAGTTTATGTTTGGCTAATTTATTTGAAAAACACTTCTTAGCAGGAATTAGTGTTTGGTCAAGTTTTTAAAAACTATTTCTAACTATATTTTTCTCAAAAGTGCTTTTGAAAAAAGTAATTTTGGAAAAAAGCTATTTTTTCTGCTCTTTCTCAAAGGAACTTTTTTTTTTCTCTAAAAGCTTGGCCAAACACTTCAGCTGTTGTACCTCAACATATCCTATCACTTTAGTGTATTCTTTACACAAATCAATATAAGAGAGATGGTCTACTTCATAGTCACTCAACACATGCACATCTCTCTTAGTATAAGACAACGTAGGTTCCAATACTAACACACCCCCATAATTAAAGTATAAGTTCACTTTATCGACCATCCTTCTGATAAAATCACATGCAACAACAATAAAAAAGGGCAAAATGGGACCATATTAGCATTATAATACAAAGCGACAGTAAAAATACAAAGATATGAAACCCCACCATCAATTAAATATAGAAATCGATAAAAAAATAGCTTTAATAAGTAGGACCAGTATGATAAGGACCACCATAAACAGAAGTAACATAATAAAATTCTAAAAAGGTATATAAAATAACTCAAAAAACATAATAACTTCACATGCACCAGACATAAACCTGTCAGTTCCCAAATATTCCTCAATCCTACAATTTAATATATTTAAGCAGTAAATACTTACCTTAATCGAATAATAATGCAAGATATAGCTGGAAATCAAAGGTCTTCCTGTTTTGAGCTCTCCAAATCGGACTAGACGAAGAACCCTAAGAAAGCCCTAAAATCGCCATTGATGCTTTAGATAGAAGAAACGGAAGAGAAATGAGAGAAATGGTAAAAAGTAAATATTTTGTCATGGGTTTAGGGTAAAAGAAATGGGTCGGATCGGTTTAATGGGTAAAAACAAACCCAAACAAGATGTGAGCCCCACTGGTCCGCGTGGACAAATGAAAAAATGACACGTCATTTAATGAGATGCCCAGCTGGATTTCCGTTAGTCGTGGGGGTAGATTAGATACTAGAAATAACGTGGTGTACATATTCAGACGGATAGATGGACGGGGGGCTTTTATAAACCATTTAACATACGATAGGGGTACTTTTGGCCATTTTCCGTTATAAGATTGGGGTATGGGTGACTAATTTCATGGATGAATTCGACCTTTTTTCTTTTACATGTATTTCACATATATGACATTTGAAATGGTCTCAAATAGAATCGTAAAAAATGAAGGACATATATAATACGTTTAGATAGTGAACAATATGACTTACTAATTTCGTAAAGTTTAAGAGCAAAGTTAAGACTTTATTTTTTACCTTGGTTCGTTCGTTCATTGTTAGTGATACAAGAGAGATTTTTAGAATGAAAAAAGGCATATATATAGACGGCCCCTTAAACTTGGCTTCAATTTTTATTTTGACACTTTAACTTAGCGCTTTTTCTATTGAACACTTTAACTCTATTTTGATCTATAACATTTAAACACAACGCATGACCGGCCAAGGGAGCGTTCCACACATGATAAGCGCCTGAAAGTTATTAATATTTGCGTAGGTGGATATTCCAACGGTAAAAGAACCACCCGTTAGACCCACTTTAAAATACCCGATTTTTTCATTATTTCTCTAATAAAAAAGCCCTAATTCCTCTTTCATTTTCTTCCCCTTTCAAAGTCGTCATTTTTCCCTTCAACTGAAGCTTAGGTGCCCAACATTGAATCTTTATCTGATTTCTTCCTCATCTTTCTTGTTTATCAGTTCCATGTCATAAAAATCAACAGTTTCTCGCAATGGAATGGATATTTGCCACTGTGAATTAATGTGCCAATATTATATCATGGTCATCTGCAAACCCAGGTCATCAATTTTATGGTTGTAAATTGGTAAGTCGATCGTATTATTTTTCGTACGCCCTTGAATTCCTTAAAAAAGAAATCTGTTTTTAATTTTTTTTGGCCATATTTCTTTTTTAATTTTGTAGGGTCGAGGTGGCTGCGAATACTTTAGATGGCATGATGATAAAATGCACCAAGCTAAGAGGATTATGCGGGGTTTGTTGAAGAGAGTCGAAAGAACTAAGAAAATAGTTGCGCGGTCAAAATGGTTATTAGTTCAAGAACAATGTAGTATGTTGGAAGTGGATACTAGAAATTTAGCCTTTTGTTAATATACACTATCTTGTTATGAATGAAATGGAGATGACTAATTTTTTATGCAAATTTAAGTTGAGCTGCACTTCCATATTGTGTTATGAATAAAATGCAAATTCATATTTATGAACTGAAAACATAATTATCCAAACATATTCATGAATTGAAAACATAACTGCCTAAACATTCAATGGCATAATGTGATGAACTAGCATTAAATCAAAGCTAAAAATATAGCATTGTTTTGGTCTACAATTTATAAAAGTAGAGCATTGTTTTTCCAAACAAATAACTGCCCAAACTAGTAAACTCTAAGAGAGCATAATGTATCAAATAGGGCATAACTACCTAAACAAAAAAGTAGCAGTGACATCTTAGATAACATAAACAAAAGCTAGTCTGCTTCAAAGTGTAGATGCAGCTGAACTTGTTTGACTTGAAGGGCCTTTTTTCCTTGCTGCACTCATCTGCTGAAGCTGTGACCTTGTCACTACATTTCTTCCTTTAAACTTCAATCTGGTGGGCTTAAATCCAATGTCTATGTTAGTTGCAGATGTATTCTTGAATGTCCCAGCTAATATGGCTCTCTCAAGTGATATACCAGTCTGTAAAATACAATGAATTAGTAAAAACAGAACAATTTCAGCCTACAAAACTGCATTATAATAAACTATACACCCTTACATTCAGGATAGCAGTTCCAGTCATAGTGTTAGTGAAAATTCCAAAACCAGTATGCCTTGGCCTTTTATGTCCAATGGTTGTTGCATTAGCCGAGCCTCTTCCTAGTGTAGTTCCTCTTCCTTTTTCCCTGCCTAGTCTAGGGCCTCTTATAGATTAAGATGTTGAAAGTTGTGCGGCAGTAGAGCTTCCTGTAGCAGATGTGAATACACCCCTACCAATGCCAAGTATAGTTCCACTTCCTTTTCACCTGCCTTGTCCAATGCCTCTTCCTCTGCCAAGCCCAGTTGATTGATTGTTGCTTTGTCTTTTGACAACACTTGTATCCTCACATATAGATGATGGATTGCTTTGTTGAGATGATATTTCTATGAGATGATCTTGGTGGAGGTGGTGGCATATTTTGACTTTTTTGAGTATCACTTCTTGGAACATGCTTGTGAGCACGTGAATTTTGCCTATACGAATTATTCCCATAAAATTCAAAATAAAATAATTTTCCTTTATGTGCGATTTTGTAAAATTTTGTCGTTTTCAGTTATTATTTGTATTTGTGTGTGTGCATATTTATTTGATCAATTAATAAGAAAATACAAAAATAGGTTGCATTTTCATTTAGGATTTAATTTTTTATAATTTTGAGTTAAATCGTAAATTATTTATTTCACAATAATTGGAAAATCATATAAAAATAATGCACTTTGCGTTTTTAGCGTTTAATTGTGTGATTTGGCATTTAATTATTTGTGATAATTATTATTTAGAGCTAACTATTATTTTTAAGCTAATTTGGTTTTATAATTTTAGGATTTTAATTTCTGAAATTAATTTAGGAAGAAAATAAAAGAAAATTAATAAAAAGAGAAAGGAATGGAAATTGGGCCAAATTCCCCTGGCCCAATTGATTTTTGGCAAAACCCATCATATACCTAATCCAAATACCCGCACTTTCCAAGCCCAAAACCAGCCCCAAACCTGGTCAATCACCGGCCTAACCAAACGACGTCATTTTGGTCACACTCAACCTGGACCGTCGATCTCATTAGATCGAACGGTTTAGTCCGTCTCCAGCATCGATGAAACGACGCCGTTCAGGCTTGTTGATCTGAACCATTCATTTCATTTTATCGGACGATCCAGTAAGATCCCCCACGCCCCGACTCGTTCCTATCCAAAGACCGATCTGGTCTTGATGATAACGAAATGATGCCGTTTCCATTGATGAATTGATCCAAGCCGTTGATCTCATCAGATCGAATGTCCTGGATTCATTCCATCGTCTCGTATATACATTTCCAAATAGACCCTGCCCCCACGCCAAACCCCACCATCCCTCGTCTCTAACAACTCAGAGACAGACATGAATTCACCGCCTTACACCGTCGCCTTCCGCCCGCCGGAAATCGCTTACGGCGGCGGACGGTGGCCAAATACCTCTAAATTTACACCGTAGGTCCACCATAACCTCCTCATCTCAGATCCACCATCAGTTTCCTTCGAATCCTAATCGAACTCTTCGAATATTGAATCGAAGCTCGTACCAAAGAACCATAACTTACCCAATCAACACCAAAAACACACCCCTGAACCACCTCGACCCCCTCACCCCTAATTCACCACTGTTTGCCATCGAATCCTCCTCAAACTGTTCGAATTTCAAATCTAATGTTCTCACTCTAGAAAACCAAAATAGACTTTATATGAAGGTTTTTCGGGCAATAATCTGAAAGAGATAGAGTCGATTTGGTGTTAAAATAACGTCGTTCATTTGTTCTTGACAAAGAACAAACGAGTGACGTTATTTGGAGATCAAATCAGAGGATTCGAATCCGTAGTTCGAGTTTTACCAGGCAAGTTTCTTTTTGGTTTTCATTTAATTTGGTCATTTTTTTTTATTTTTTCTTCTTCTCTTTCTTCTTCTTTTCTTTTCTTTGAAACAATTTAGTCAACATTGACATTAGGTTTTATTCGGAATTGTTAACTGTGGATTAATTGTCTTTTAGTTCATGCCGTGTATATATTGTTAATCAGTCTTGCAGACGATCTAGATTCTCGAACCATTTAAATGTTGTTTGTTTTGTTCTGGAGAAGGTACACTGAAATTGTTTGAATTAGGATTTTTGTGGTTTCTATATGTTTGTCGAATGGCCCTGAATAATGTGATGTTACTTAATAGCTCATCTTAAGGAATTTTGACGATGGGGAAGGGATAATTAACAGGATTTGTTCAAATTTAGTAACACATGATTTCGAGGTTTTAATATGATAATAAAAGATTATTAAATGGCTTAGGATAAGTGGTATGCCAACACTGGTTGTCAAGGCACGCCTGGATTAAAATATAGGCTACCAATACCAATTGAACTAAAATAATGGAAAATGGGAGTAATATAGAACTGACACTCTGTTTTAGTATCTTGAGAAGTGGGAAAATCAGAGAGTGGTGAGGGATTTATTGTCTTAATTGGTTAAGTGCTTTTAAGGGCTGGAAAGGGTTTGAGTTTGGGTATAAATACAGAGGTATAGAAGTAAGTAGGGGACGGACATTCAGCCTTACACACTTTAAAATTAGATAAGAAATATACATAAAAGGCTGCTCCTGCTTTTAAAATTCAGCCTTAGTTTTTGAGAATTATCTCTTCTGATTAAGTTTGGTTTTCTCCTTGTTTAAGATTGAAAAGGTGTAAGAATGAATTAGTGAGGTTGGATCTGATCTTTGCTGAATCAATTAAGGGTTTAAAGTTGGGATTTAGTTGTTTGATTTGCATTGTTTGTTGATTTTGAGCTGAAATTCACTGCTCTATCGGATTTGGAATTTTGTTGTTGGTTTTATCATTGATCTGGGGCTTTGTTGCTTCTTCTTCTTGTTGCTGCTTCTGGCCATTCACTCACTCCCTATTTTGGTTTTTATTTTGAACTCCAGGTACATACCTTGATCTTGAAATGAAGAGGCTGATTCCAGTGATAACTTGAGAAGTTAATGAAGATCATTGTTTTGTTATATGTGTTTTCCTTTGTTCCATTTTCCCATCTGACTTGTTGATTTAATTTCTGGCTATGTTATACACAATGAGATCCATGTCAAAAATAAAGTTGGACTATTTTTTCTATATTTGCTGACTTCCATTCATTTTACTTCAGTGTTTATTAGTGTCAAATTAGTTGTTCCTAGTGTATTGAGAAGCCGGGTCTGTATTTGGAGTTAGTCATTTAGTCTCAACGTTAAATAGCAAGTTTGGAAGTAGTTTTGATTCCTGTTGTGTTTGATCCCTGATCTGTTGTTTTGTTCGTGAAATTCATATGTGATATTAGTGTCTTGAAGGGTTATGATTCAAGTGATGAGTTATAAATCAACAAATCACCAAGATAGTGAAATAGTGTGAGGCCCTCTCTTCAGCACTGTTTCATTGGCTTTGGCAAAGTTTCTGGTTGCTTGAAAATGGGGCCTGATTCCTTCCATGATCAGTATTCCATTTCGATAGCAATCATTTAGGGTTCGTTTAATAGTTAGTTAGTTTAATAGAATTGTTCAGAAATATCTAAGATATCCAGGATTGGTTTGAGTGTGCTGAATCAGAGTTGAATTTGAAATTATAAATTTTATATTCTAATGCTAAGCGATGGGCAATTTGGGCAAAGATCTATTAGTGCGTTAGTTCTATTTTAGCATGTATTGACATTCAAATAATATTACAAGTATTCAATAGTAGCTGAGTTGGAATCATGAGTAGCAATAAATATCGTGTTGGCTTCAAGCGTTGGTATTAGATCACTCGTGCTGGATTTTCTTTACTGGTAGGCTTCGAATTGGGCCCAGACCTGGGCACGTCCTCACATCTATATTTGGACATCAAGTCCACAGCCTGTTTGATCAACATTAACACACCCCCAACCTTAGCTCAAATGTGGTTGAAATTAATTGAAAATCCATCATGGATCTAATCAATTAGTAAAATCCATATTGGTTAGATGAAGGTGAGCTATACGATTGAAACAAGTAGTTTGTGGCCCTCCGAGTTTTAGTATAAATACCCTTTAAAATAGTTTCAAGGTGTGCCATGCCAAACAAAAATGACCATTGCATGGCCCTCGCTTTATTTAATCTTGAATTGATCCTTAGAACTCGAGACGTGCCATTTAGCAAATTCCATGGCCCTCGCAAAGTCCAAACGCGTAGTTGCTTTAGGCGCATGATAAATAAATTTACCTTCTTAAACTCGGGTGCACATTTAGGTGATCCAAATCCAAATCCCAACGAAGTTAAAATATGTCAAAAATCACGGGTGCATTTATGTGACGTGGTTCGAGACGTGTTTTAACGACGTTGCAATCTTCTTTAAAATAAATAAAAGCGCTTTTTGAAATTAAAAAATGCACATAGGTTTAAACATGTTTTAAAATCAGATAATTAGGCCAATAATAATAGTTTAGCAACCGTGCTAGAACCACGAAACTCGGAAATGCCTAACACCTTCTCCCGGGTTAACAGAATTCCTTACCCGGATTTCTGGTTCACGGACTGTTAAACAGAGTCAAACCTTTTTCTCGATTCGGGATTCAAATCGGTGACTTGGGACACCATAAATCTCCCAAGTGGTGACTTTGAATCTTTAAATAATGAATCCCGTTTCGATTGTCCTTGTCACACCTCCTTTTTCACTTACTTTACTGGAAGAGCCTAATTACTACACCCCAAAAGGGATATAATAAGAGGAAGGAGTTTTTCCAGTTTAAGGACAGTCGGAACGGGATTAATTTATTTTAATTTTT
>MU742350.1:0-15349 GCA_026770625.1 Nicotiana glauca
CCTCGCAAAAAATAAAATACACAATTGCGGGGCCCTCAATAATGACTTATAAAAAATATTAGAAATAAGGAGGACTGTTTAGCGAATTCCACGGTCTTCCTCAAAGTTAATAAATACGTAGTCGCTTTAGGCACGTATGTTAATAATATTATCTTCTTAAAAACGGGTGCACATTTATGTGACCAAAATTCAAATCTCAACGAAGTTGAAATGTATTAAAGGCCACGGGCGTACTGGTACAGTGTGATTCAAGATACATTTTCACAACGTTGCAATTCCTGTAAAATAAATAATAAATAAAATAAAAGCGGGTTATTAATAAAAGCCACATAAAAATAGAACATATATGGGAATCGGATAAAATTAAATATGACAATTGAGCGACCGTGCTAGAACCACGGAATTCGGGAATGCCTAACACCTTCTCCCGGGTTAATAGAATTCCTTATCCGGATTTCTGGTTCGCAGACTGTTAACAGAGTCATATTTTACTCGGTTCGGGATTCAATCGGTGACTTGGGACACCATTAACTTCCCAAGTGGCGACTCTGAAACTAAATAAATAAATCTCGTTCTGATTGTCCTTAAATTGGAAAAACTCCTTCCTTTTTATTATATCCCTTCCCGGGGTATAGTGGAAAAAGGAGGTGTAACAAAGATCTGGAAATGGTTTTCCCTCTATAGCCATCAGCTTCTCATTGCGATCAAGAGGAATAGACAGACTACTTTAGGAGAAGCAGTCATATTCCTTAATCATGTCCATAAAAAACTTTCTTTGTGAAATGATCACACCATCAGCTGTATACAAAACCTCCAAGCCAAGGAAATAATATAGTCTTTCCAGATCTTTTATCTTAAATTGATCAAGTAAGAAAAGTTTGAGCTGAACAATCTCTGAAAGATCTGTTCCAGTAACAATGACATCATCTACATATACAACTATATAAATTGTGGAGTATTTTGTCCTTTTGTTGAACGGGAATAATCATTCAAGGAGTACACATATCCCCTTGAGCGTAGAGATTTAGTCAGCTTAGAGTACCATTATCTGCTTGCATGTTTAAGGTCAAACAATGACTTGTTAAATTTGTAGAACAATCCTGGA
This sequence comes from Nicotiana glauca, assembly GCA_026770625.1. Taxonomy (NCBI): domain Eukaryota; kingdom Viridiplantae; phylum Streptophyta; class Magnoliopsida; order Solanales; family Solanaceae; genus Nicotiana; species Nicotiana glauca. The sequence goes on from MU742350.1 coordinate 1,106, forward strand.
GGATTAGTTTCTAATCCCGGTGGTATCTGCTTATACATCTCCTCATAGATATATGGATCATTTTGGTAAAAAAGGAACCAGTGGTAAGGGAAATGGTAAAAAAGGAAAAATGTCTTCATGAAAGATTACATCTCTAGATATACGGATCATTTTGGATTCCAGATTTAGCACCTTATAACCTTTGGTGTCAAAAGGATATCCAACAAAAACAAATGGCATAGTTCTGGGCTCAAACTTCTCTTTATGCAGTTTTGGTATGGTAGGAAAACACAAGCAGCCAAAACTTTTAAGGTAAGAGTAGTTTGGCTTTGTCTTGTATAGAAGTTCAAAAGGACATTTGTTTTTGAGATAAGAAGTGGGCAATATATTTATCATATATGTAGCTGTTAGAGTACACTCTACTTCATACCTCACATGCAACTTTGACTGAAATAAGAGTGCCCTAGTTGTTTCTAAAATGTACTTGTGCTTCCTTTCAACTAAACAATTCTATTGAGGTGTATATGGACAGGTTCTTTGATGGACAATGACTTGATCTTGAAAGAAAGAGATTGCTTCTATACTAGTGAATTCTAAACCATTATCCGATCTGACTGACTTTATGGTTGTGTGAAATTATTTTTTAACTAGGGAAACAAAAGCTTTGAGCACTTGCAGGGCATTACTCTTACTGGATAAGAGGTGAGTCCAAGTGGATCTGCAGTGGTCATCTACCATGGTAAGAAAGAATTCATAATTTTTTATGTAGGTATATGATAAGGTCCCCACAGATCAATATGTAACAAATAAAATATCTGTTTGGTGTTGTTGGTCCTTTGGGGAAAGGGCAACCTAGTTTGTCTGGCCCTTGGGCAAATAGAACACATGAAAGGTTGTTTGTTAGAGAAAGCAACATGAATGGTGGTAATGCTCTTCATTTTAAGAAAAGGAACATGTCCCAATCTGTTATACCCCAATACATTCACATAATTGCTATGAGATAATTAAGAAAAGGAGCACAAACAGGAGTATTACTATGAGTGGATTTATGTATATTTGAGAGGTAATAACATTGTGAGAAGTCCTTATCACAAGTAGTAGATGGCTTATTGCAGATGGATATATTTACATCACATGTATGGGATGGAATACAAGAAACAGAAAAAGTAGATGTTGAAACATTACTAGTATTCTTTAAGCAGAGAGAACAAAGAAGATACAACCCATCCCTGATATTACCAATCTCCAGAGGCCTCTTCATTGAAGGGGCCTGCAGAAGACAACAAAGCATAAATGAAAGCTATTAAAGACTTGAGTTGAGCAGTTAAAGAAGAGATATATATGAGATTAAATTTGAATGATGGGACAAACATGAATCTATGCAAATGTGATTTGAGGATAAAGTGACACACTACCAATTTGTGTCACCCTAACTTTGTAACCAATTGGGAGAGTAACCATAAAAGGATAGGGCAGTATTCTAATGTCTAGCAAAGATAATCTATTGAACGTCATATGATGGGATGCCCTAAGTCTAAAATCCATGTGTCAATCCAAGTTCTAAAATATTTACAAGATAATTGAGGATGTACAAGTGATCAAACCTGCAAAAGGCTTGGCTCCCGCAACAAGGTTCACATCACCAGTCCCATGATTTGTACTCTTTGAGCTTTATCCTCCCCTGTTCCCATGAAAGTGTTTCAAGATACTGAGTAATTGAACATATTGTTCCTTGGACAAGTTTAGATTCTGGCTTTTATCTTTGGGTCCAAACTCATCTATTTTAGTACATGTTCCCTCAGGAGAGGTGATATGTACATTAGCCATTACTCTTTAGTTTTTTTTATACTTGAAGTTCTGATTGTGGCCCTGAAGGTACCATGAAGCTTGAAGCATTTGTCTTTAGTGTGACCTAGGTGCTTGCAGGAATCACATAATGGCCTAGTCCCGTTAGCGTTTGGAAAGTTAGCATTGGGGGCATAGTTGGTTCTGAAGTTATTGTTTCCAAAATTATTGGTATTTCCTAAAGTGTTGAGATGAAGGGAAACCGATTCTGCAGCTAAATGATTTGAAGGTATCATCTCTCATTGTTTCTCATCTTGAATGAGTAGTAAAAAGGCTTGTGCCACTGAAGGTAATATATTCATCATGAAAATACTATCCCTTACTACTGTATAGACTTCATCCCATAAGGAATTGAATCAATATCCTGTCCTGTTCTACCTTGTGCATATTTTCCTTGGCACCACAAGTGCATTGACAGTTTCACTATGTCTTTGCATTTAAAGTGTTGAGTTCTTCCCAAAGTTTCTTCAACTGAGTGTAGTAATTATTGATATCCAAAGTACCCTGGGAAAGATCATTGATCTCCTTCTGAATTTGGTACAATCTCGCACCATTGGTATGTTGATATCGATCTTCCAGTTCTCTCCACAGTTCACCTGCATCACTAGCATACTCTACACCATCTGCTATTTCCTTTGATAGTGAATTAAGAATCCAAGAGGTCACCATATCATCACAACGTTCCCATTGTTGAAATTTAGGTGATTGAAGATCATGTTGTTTGCACTCTCCAATACTAAAGTCAGTCTTATTCTTAACAGATAAACCACACAAAATGGTGCATCGCCAAGACTTATATCCAATTCCACTAAAAGCTACACTGACTAACATAGCTCCAAGATTGTCTGAAGGATGAAAGTAGAGTGGATCTATACGATCCACTATAGAATTAGGAAATTTTTTTATATTTGTAGTAATACCAGTTGCATCGCTTTGATTGGTAACACCCATGTCGAATTTAAAGGAATATGTAATCAAATTGAAGGTATAAATAAACCCTAGACCGAGGGCAAAATTAGGCACTTACACCGTATGAATTGAATGGAACTAGAACAGAATCGAGAAACTCTTTTGGACTGAGAGATGAATGATACAAGTGGATCGAAGGTCTCTATGCTCTGATACCATGTCAATTTATGCCATGAACGGGTGAATTGTTTCTCGATTGAGTTCCATTGGAGAGCTCTAGAAGCTTTGCTTGAGAAAGGAGAAGGAGATTGACCTCAGAGATAAGGAAATGAACTACTTATTTGTATTGCTATGTATTAGTGTATATATACACATGAATACAGGACAAAAACTAACTAACTCTAACTGACAGCTAAGCTGGCCACTATTAACACTAACTAATTGTATAATACTAACAGCTAAATATACAATATATAAAAGTATGAAATATAAATACATCTCAATAGCATTATTTTTCAAATGCTACTATATATATATACACACACATTGAAAAAATTCTTTGGTAAAGCAATATAGAATTACATTACTCAAAGTCCTGGATCTCCATATAGTTCCGAATTTGGCGAATGTTATTGGACTTTAAATTATTTCAAATGTGCTTCATTATTTGGACTCAACTCTCAACTAATTGAGGTTAAAAACTTAACAAGAACATTATTTCAGTAACATTAAAAAAATTATAAAAAAGAGAGCAGCAAAAAAGAGACAGAGATATGACATAGAACCAAAAACACTAAGCTAAGGCGCGAGAATTAAACCAGTGTTATCTCAGTAGTGCTTACTAACCCTTCATTTATTCCACTATTGCCACTTCTGGAATTTTTCGCAAAATAAATTTAAATAAAAAATATGGTCAATGAGGATTCAATAGTTGTATAAGGTAAAATACGTTCATCTTAAATGCTCGCATAGTAATGCGATATGTGGAGCCGAAGGAAGATGAAAAGCGAGGCAAATAGCAATAAGATCCGAAGACAGCAATCCCATTTTCTCCCCAAGGGAATGATGTTCATAAAGACAAATAAATATTTGTCACCCGGTAGCATTTAATGGAGAATAATTTATAGCATTAAATATGTAGTTCATTATAGAGAATGTGGCATTCATAGACTGTCATTACACCTTCTTCAATGTCCCTCATAACTGATAGAAGGGCTCGATCCTAGGACTTTATTCCCCAAGAACACCTCTAAATAGTGAGTTCAAAAGCTATTGTAGGGTAGGAATTTTTGGATTAGCTCATATATACTATATGTTGTTCAAAGCTCAATAATATCATACCGTTTTTCTTATTAATATTGTTACTACAACCTCCAAAAGCTCTACTCCCGAAACCAAGATTTCTGTTGTCTTGTCTTCATTTTAATGCTAAGTCTTACATCCTTCTTTAATTTATTTATCATTTTGGGATCAAATTGATTCACTTGTCTATAAACCATGTATAAATTCAATTGTATCGTCTTATGGGTAAACGATTTGGCGCCCATCGTGGGGCTTAGACAGTTTTGTAATTGAGTTGATCCTTGCATACATTACTAACCTAATTGATTCTTTATTCTTAACAAAAAACATAGAAAATGGCAGATAATGATATCAACATCGCATACAAAGTTGAGTCCCAAGGAAATCAGCCTCAGCACGAAGATTCGATCAGTGATACTTGCAAGGAGGGAGATGAGGCTACGCTGGCCCATGGGGGCAATTTCTCCATCATGTTCGAGAGATAACTCTTGATGATGCTAAAGAACAACATGTCACTGAAACAGTAAGGATCTTGAAGGAGAACAAAAAACTATTGTGGGTCATCTCTCACGACAGGATCATGTCATGATGGAGTTGAGGCAGGCATTGTTGGGTGCTTCTAATAACGTGAATGAACGAGGCCCAGTTGCTCCTAGTGATATTGTAAATCAAACAACGCAGAGGGTCGACAACAACACCCCGAGGGGCAAAGTCGATTATAATAGGGCTGGGGGGAACAATAGCGGAACAATGAGAAGGATCCATTTAAAACTAAACTCATGCAGTTTATGAGGGAAATAAATGCCCAAATGGATTAGATTCCGGGTGCACCACGAGTATTGAAAGGATCAGACTCAAATATATACACTCATTTGTCATTCAAACCAAGCACAACATCAGAGTTGATCCCGATGCGGTTCAAAATGCCAGACGTGTCAAAATATGATGGGACTTCGGATCCTCGGGAGTACATCACCACATATACAATGTCAGTGAAGGGGAACAATTTAGCTCCACACGAGATTGAGTTAGTTTTACTGAAGAAATTTGGGGAGACCCTCACGAATGGGGCCCTGACATGGTTTTCGCTCTTACCCGAGCACTCAGTAGATATTTTTTAGATGCTCGCAAATTATTTCATCAAATCCCATACCGAGGCTAGAAAGGTGCATGCCCAAAAGGCTGTCATATTCAAGATCGCACAAGAAGAGTCTGATTTGCTACGGAAATTTATGACTAGATTTTAGAAAATAGGATGCTGCTCCGGGCCATACCAGACGAATGGGCAACCGAGGAATTTACTAAAAGGCAGAATCCGAGAAGTTTCGATGCTTCTCGAAAATTAAAACTAAAGTTTACTCGAGTTTAAGGCAAGAACATGGGCAGATGTTCACAATCGGTACGAGTCAAAGGTAATAATTGATGATGATTAGCTCGGTTTCTCGGCATCAACCAAGGGTTAGGACCGGGAGAAGAATAAAGAGAAATCAAAGTATGATTTTGACACAAATTGACGGTCTTCAAGAGGTTGATTTTTGCCCTATGAGCGGGCCAAATGGCACAGTAGAGGTTTTCAGTCTGCGGATAAATTCGCTACCCATAGGATAGTTGATCGCAGCCAAAATAAAATATCACTGCAGGACAAGGAGATCTCGGTTTCTTTGGACTCCTCCTACCCAAGAAGTCCGAATACAACTTTAGTGTCAGCATAGTAGACCTAGTGTCAGCTATGAAGAATATTAAGGAAGCACGGTTCCTGAAGCCCATGAGATTCGATCCCAGTCAAAGAGATCCTAGTTTGTTGTGTGAATACTATAGGACTAACGGCTACCGGACAGGGGACTGTTGGCATTTATATGAGGAGGTGGTGACATTGCTAAAAAATGGTCATCTCAGAGAATTCTTAAGCTATCAAGATAAAAACAACTACGACCACAATCGTGATAATACAGAACCTTCGAAAGCATGGGAAGATCCTCCGTGGTTGATGATCAATATGATCTTTTGGGTGGGGGGATGAGGTTAATGGTCATTTTCCGCAGCAAAAAAAAGATAAAGGTATCAATAACCCATAGTAAGAGACTCCAGGAAGTTACTAAGGACGACTCTACTTTCACGAAGGAAAACGCGAATGGACTACTACTCCCGCACAACAATGCCTTGGTAATCTTTTTAAATATCTTAGATTTTAAAATTAAGGGTGGTTTGGTGGACCTAGGAAGTTCGGCCAATATTATCCCGTGGAGAACACTGGAGCAAGCCAAGCTGACCGAAAGTATTATTCCGGCCACAAAACTCCTCGGTGAGTTCAATCCGGTAAATGTGACAACCCAAGGAGAGATCCTACTGCCCACGAATGCCGAGTGAGTGATGAAGACGGCCCTCTTCAAGGTAGTAGACGGCGATATGTGCTATAATATTATTCTGGGGAGATCGTGGTTGCACAAGATAAAGGCAGTATTGTCAACATATCATCAATTACTAAAATTTTCCACTCCCAAGGGAATTAAAAAAATAAAAGGTGACCAACCGACAGCAAAGGAGATGAACGCAATTTCAGTTTTCAATAGCAAAGGTAAGGTGCATGGATCATAGCAATTACAGGAGTTGATGCATGCTCCCGAGTTGAGTGAAGCCGACCACAGGGAGGAATTTTAGAATCCTATCAGGTACCAAGATATTTCTAAGAACTTGAGCAAGTTGTGTTGTTCGAAAAATTCATGGAGAGGAAGTTCCACTTGGGGACAGGACTAAACCCTGAGCTCAGGTGTGGATTTATTTAATTTCTTAAATTTAATGTTGACTATTTTGCATGATCACATGCGGATATGATATGTATACCACCAGAAGTGGTCATGCACAAATTAAGCCTGGATCCTAACATATTTCTGGTAAGGCATAAAAAGAATCCTATTGCCAAGGTAAGAAAGAAATTCTTCAAAAAAGGGGAACTTGTTTACTTGATATTGGTTCAATCCGAGAGGTAAAGTGTCAGGACTGGCTAGCTAACGTAGTAGTAGTTCTAAAGAAGAACAATACATTTTTCATATGTGTAGACTATAAGAATTTAAATAAGGTGTGCCCAAAAGACTCGTTTTCATTATCGAACATTAATCAAATGATTGATGCGAAGGTTGGGCACGTGTTAATGAATCTCCTCGATGCTTACTCCGGGAAGAACCAAATCAAGATGAACCCGGAAGATGAGAAAAAAACCTCTTTCATAAAGAACTTCAGCACATATTTCTATAGTGTGATGTCTTTCGGGCGAAAAAATATCGGATCCACTTATCAGCGGCTCGTAAAAAAATATTTGAGAAACAAAAAGGGAAAGTAATAGAAGTTTAAATAGATGATAGGCTGGTTAAGTCTTTGAATACATGTGATTATCTCAAGCACCTGCAAGAAACATTTGACATCCTAAGAAAGCACAACATGAAGCTTAACCCCGAGAAGTGTGCATTCAGAGTCTCATCCGGCAAGTTTTTCGAATTCTTGGTGTCACAAAGAGGGATCAAAGTCAATCCCAATAAAATTAAAGCCATCGAAGATATCCCTAACAAGTTGTCAAACGTAAAAGAGGTTCAAAGGATGACATGAAGACTGGCCTCTTTAAGCAGGTTTAGTTCTCGGTCTTCGAAAAAATGCCATCACTTCTTTTTACTCTTTAAAAAGAAGAAGAACTTCAAATGGACTCTGGAATATCAGCATACTTTAAAGGATTTGAGAAGATATCTGTTGAGTCGTCAGCTACAGTCAAAATCGAAGGAAGGCGAACATCTGCTAATCTACTTAGCAGTCTCGGAGGTAGCGATAAGTGTCATTTTAGTTCGTGAGTATGAAGGTACACAATCTTCTATCTATTATGTTAGTAAAATTTTAACGGGAGTAGAAATTCGCTACCCATACCTTGAAAAATTGGCCTTAGTTCTCGTTGTCACCACTTGAAAGCTTAGGCCTTATTTCCAATGTCATCTGATAGCCATGGCGGCCACTTTTCCCTTGCGAAATATCCTTTATAAACTTGAACTGCCAGGCAGGATGGCCAAGCGGGTAGTCAAAATGGGCGAATTTGATATAGAGTATAAACCTAGGCCCGCGATAATGTCACAAGTTTTGGTCGACTTTTATGGCCAATTTCAGTCTGGGACTATTACCTTTGGCTACCAAGGAAGCAGTAGTAGTGTCAGAGTCGACATCAAGAGTTTTGACTTTTTTTATGAATAAAGCTTCCAATATGAAAGAGTTCGGGCTTGGCGTAGTGCTAATCACGCCCTAGAGGGAAACTGTAAGGCAAACCATAAGGATTGTTCATCTAACTAACAATAAAGTAGAGTATGAAGCTTTGATTGCATGACTCGAGCTGGCCGGGGGACTGGGCTCTAAGGTCATAGAAATCAAATGCGACTCCTAATTGGTAGTAAATAAGGTCTATATGATCTTCATAGCCAAAAAGGAATGCATGCAGCAATATGTAATGGAAGTCAAGACTCTGCTCATATAGTTCAGGGAATGGTCAATTTCCCATATCCCGAAGGAAGAAAATACATAGGCAGATACATTAGCCTATCTGGGGTCATCTACAGAAATGAAGGGTTCAGACTCCTGTACGGTCGTGCAACTTATGCATTCAGTATTGGACACAGACGGCTATTACAAAGTAAACACGACCAATTTGGTCTAGGACTAGTGAAATGAGATCATTAACTATCTCGAGCACGGGAAACTTCCTGAAGATCTCAAGGCATCTAGGGCGATGCGCACTAAAACAACTCGATATAGTTTCAAAGGGGATCAGTTGTATAGAAGATCTTTCCAAGACCTATTGGCATGATGTTTTGGAGCTTCCGAAGCTAACTATCTCATAAGAGAAGTCCACAAACGGATCTGCGAGAATCACTCGGGCGCGGATTCCTCAGTGATAAATTAATTAGGGCAGGATACTATTGGCCCTAGATGGAATAAGACGCCAAAGCTTATCTTTAGAATTGCGATAAGTGTCAACGCCGCGCACCGTAGGCACATAAACCGGTAGAACTACTACACTCAATTTTGTCGCCTTGACCATTCATGATGTGGGGAATGGACCTAGTCGGTTCGCTTCCATCAGCACCCTATAACGTAAGATTTCTTTTAATTTTAACTGACTATTTTTCTAAGTGGGTTGAAGAATGCCCTTACCAGAAAATCGACAAGTGCGAAGTGGTATATTTCTTATGGAAAAATATAATTTGCAGATTTAGGATATCAAAAGAGATAGCCTACGACAACGGGCCACAGTTTATAGGCGCGACGATCACAAAATTCCTTGAAGACCTGCAATCAAATGAATCACATTATCACCTTATGACCCGAGTGCGAATAGTCAAGCAGAATCAACAAACAAGGTGATTATTAAAAATCACAAAAAGAGATTGGAAGCAGGTAAAGGCAAATGGACGAAGAGCTACATGAATGCTGTGGGCATATCGAATCACGCCCAAGTCAAGCACGAGGGAGTCTCCTTTCTCTTTTGTGTACGGAGCAGAAGCCTTAATCTTAGGTGAAGGAGTGTTTTTCCTCTTTTGTATACCGAGCTGAGGCGCAAGAGAATTAAGCCAGTGTTATTTCAACAATGCTTACTAACCTTCTCTTAATCCACAGTTGCCACTTTTGGAATTTTCCACAAAATAGATTTAAATAAAAATAATGGTTAATGAGGATTCAATAATTATATAGGGTAAAATATGTTCATCTTAAATACTCGCATAGTAATGCGACACGTTGAGCCAAAGGAAAATGGAAAGCGAGGCAAATGGCAATCAGGTCCGGAGACAGCAATTTCATTTGCTCCCAAAGGGAATATGATATTCATAAAGATAAAATAAATGCTTGCTACCCGGTAGCATTTATTGAAGAATATTCTATAGCATTAAATACATAGTGCGTTGCAGCGAATGTGGCATTCATAGCCTATCGTTATACCTTCTTTAATGGCCCCCATAACTGACATTTAAGAGGGCTCGATCTTAGAACCTTGGTCCCTAAGAATAACTTTAAATAGTGAGTTCAACAGCTATTTTTTGGCAGGGATTATCGGATAACCTCATACTATACACTGTTCAAAACTCAATAATATCATACCATATTGCTTATTAATATTTTTACTACCGCCTTCGAAAGCTCTGCTGCCGGAACTAGGATTTCTGTTGTCTTATCTTGATTTTAATGCTAAGTCTTATATTTTTATTTAATTTATTTATCATTTCGGATCAAATCAATTCACTTGTCTATAAAATACGTATAAATTCAACTGTACCATTTTATGGGTAAACAATAGTCGATCCCAACTTGATTGAGACGGGGATATAAATATTATTCTTAATATATTATAAGTAGCTCAAAATTGAACTAAAGCAATAAAACACGACCACGTTTTTTTTCCGTTTACTTTTTACTGCAAAAAAACAAAAACCAGGAAGTTTTCCAAAGGTAAAAACCAACTAAACGGGTGGTCTTCTTTTCTATGGGCTGGTGGCCCAATTTTGGTCTGAAGGTTGCAACTAATGCTTTATAAGAAGAGCAATACTACTATAATACCCAATGCAAGTGATGAACATATTAACATGTTATTTTTGTTTATGAGACTTGATCTATATATGCCACTCATTGTTTCACCTTACTTTACATCATCATATTCACCTTGTTTCAAGTAAATTAGCAAGCAAATCATAGAATAATAACACAGACACCCTAACACACACATCAACCAAAAAATACAAAAGGCAGCAAAGGTAACAAGGAAATAAATCATTAGCAATGATTATGAGAAATATTAGCATAACAACTGTCGAAACTATACACACATATATATATATATATAAAAAATACAAAAATATAAGAAATCGTGTTGACTCAAAACTCATTCTTTCGACTCAAAACGCACGAGTCACGACATCTTCGGCAAGATATATCTAGAATTGTGGAATACTATTATTCTAGAGAGGAATCTAAGTCACTTGAAGAATGAAATAGGCATTCAAATAAATTGTCAAAATTTTCCTTGATTCTTTTAATGTTTAGAAATACACATTCTATCACACACACATGACCTAACAACTACTCTATATGGGAAGTTAATAAAGAAATTAATCATTTGTAATGATTATAACAAAAATTAACATAAACACTAATGAATTATACCCCTGTATTTTATATAACCTTATCATTCTATATAGAGACCAAAAACAAAAATTAATCAAATACTTTTTCCTTTTCTATCTCTATGATGATTGGGGAGGGATTATACGTTACACGTACAAAAATCAATAAAGAAGACATATGATTTCAAGATTCTCTCTTTTCCTTTCTATTTCCCTATCTCTAACGGACAAAAAGATACTACAAATAAAAAAGAAAAGTCGGTGAGAAGAAAAGCATAATTTCAGGAACTTTAGCCACGTATCTTTTCCCGGGATCAACAACCGCCAGCCGCCGTAGTTGCGGCGTTATTTGTCATCCAAGGAAACTGTAAAGTCCCCGGAAAATTCTCCGTCAAGCTATCTCCGGCAGCCGGACTTTCCAATTCTTCCAAACCCTCAAAGAAATCATCATTTTCGTCTTCAAAAATGTCTTCTTTCTCGTCCCTGCTGCTTTCTTGATTTCCCGGCGCCGGCGAGTTGGGCGCCGGCGAATATACCGGCGATGAGCTAGTGGTTTTGTTTGAATTCGTCTCTTTGTTATGGCGGCTGATTCCGGCTAAGGAATTTCTGTGTGTGGGCATAGGATGATTATGCTCAGCTGTATATGTGATTATGAACATATTCGGGTCGGATCTATTTCGCTCCACTTGTTTTCGGGCCAAACATCCTTTTGAGGTGCTACATTTGTAATATCCCCTGTTTAATTCAAAGAAATGTTCAGAAAATTCGAATAAAATTCACTCAAAGATGAACCACATGATCAATTGGCTTTATGAAATATTTTACAATATTTTTTAAATTTTTTGTCAAATCTAAAAACTTTTATTTTTATAAGTAAGAGATCTGAAAATAAAATACAAATTTTTTTTGCAAATTTGTTTTCTTCTATTCAAATTATAGAATTATATTTGAACCATTCCTCCTAAACGCATATCTGTAAAGATATTTCATAAATCAGAATCTTTTTCTCTTTTTTTGAGAATTAAGAAAATGAATTATTTTTTTGTTCAAAAAGATTAAAAAAAAAAGGTTTTCCTTATATTGAGTTTTTTTTGCTTTTGTAATTTCAAAAAACATGAAACTACTTTTTAGAAGCAACCTAGAATGTACAAAGAGGATCAATACCTTGGGTATGGGGAACCTTTAATGGGTTTTTGCCCATATTTTCTCCAAGACCACATATCAGAAGATAAAGCATCAGCAGCTACTTGGCATACTTTCTTCATTTGGTTCTTCCTGAAAAAATAAAAGAAAATCCATTAAACATATTGGAAAAAAAAACGGTGTGCGCAAACTGGCAAATAGTCTAATGTTCTATGAAGAAACTTCAATCTTTCCGTTAAAAAGAAAATGGAAAAAAATAACTCACATTTACCCATAAAAAAATACCATATGGTTAATTTTGACATGGTATATTTGCCTAAAAAATTCAATCATTATGTACAAATCACAAACTTATAACTCAATAATTTAAACGGAATAGAATTCGGAGCTATAAACATCAAATTCTGGCTCAGCCTCTACACAGAGCAAATATACATGTAAAAAAATCACTAATATACAAATATCAAATGTTGAAACAATAAGTCCAATTGAACAAATGATTCTGCTTTTAATTTTACCTTCTTTTGCTTCTCGGGCTTTGAGCATGTAAAGTAGCACCATTTACTGATGACAAGGGTCGTTTGATGGGCTGAATTAGTTTTGTATTTATCTGATTAAACTGTTGTTGTTGTTGCTGTCTTTGTGTAATTTGCTGTAATGGTAGATCTTGTAATAATCTCTGTGGTGAAATTAAGGGCGATTTTTGTAACGGAGATTCGTTAAAGAAAGGCTTGCAAAGCTCATGCAACTCTTCAAAAGCAGTATTTTGTGTTGTAAATCTTGGGTCAAAGCACAGATCTTGAAAACAAAAAGAGTTACTATCATCTACTCTTGATTGGAAGTTACAAGAAGAAATGGTGGCGCTGCCGCTAGAACTAGTGGTGGTAGCGGTGGTGGTGGTAGTGGAGGTGGAGTTAGCGGCGGCGCAGCTTCTGACCACCGCATGTAGATCCCAATCTTCCTCCATATTGTTGTGTCTTTGCTTTATGCCTTGACTTTTCTAGAGAGAAGAAGAAGAAAGACAAAAGAAGGCGCTGACTTTTGAGGTGGAGGGGAGATATGGGAAAGGGATTTGAGAAAGAGTTGTAAATGAGTATTAGTGGAATACAATTATTATTTATAGAAAAAATGTGTGTATGTGTGTGTCTCTCTCTCCCTTGGGTGGTTTCATATAAATTGAATTTGTATTTGTCACTCCTTTGACCTTTCAGCCCTTTTATATGGACCTAATAATTATTTTTAACGTTAATGCTATTCATCTTTATTGCCATTATTTTTTATTTTTTTATTAAAATTTATTTTCATTATTTCATGTTATAGAACGGCGATATAGAGCCTATATTTTTTACTTGATGCAACGTTTAAAATATTTATTTAACGTATATATTCATGCTAGTTTATTTATTTATATCTACTGATGGTGTGACATTTCTATAATTTATATATTTTGATTTCCCATAGCTAGTGGTGAAATTGGGTGGAGAAAAGGGGATTCAATTGTATCCCATACACACATAGAGCTTAAAATATGGTAAAATAATTTTTTTTATTATATGCAAACTGTTGAATTCAATTTACATGAGAAAAAACTCCAATAAAATGGCAAAGCAGGTTCAAAATTTATTCCAGTGTGATATTCTAGTTAATTTGTTTTAATTTGTCTGTATAAATTTCTATTTCCGATACAAGTTGTACAAATTAATTTTTAAAAAAAATTAAGTCAACAATTTTACTAATTAAACTAGTAATTTTTTAAAATAATCTGGTCATGTATAAATTATTGAGATTATTAATGGAAATTAACTCATTATAGTAATGCTCACTAGGTGAAGAAGGAGAACATTTTTGGAGGATAATTCAAAATAGATAGTATTCCTTATACGGTTGCTTGGCGTTGACCAAACCTAATTGTCAAAAGGCGATG
>MU742350.1:15922-51853 GCA_026770625.1 Nicotiana glauca
GGGGGGGGGGGGGGGGGGGGGGGGGGGGGGGGGGGGGGGGGGGGGGGGGGGGGGGGGGGGGGGGGGGGGGGGGGGGGGGGGGGGGGGGGGGGGGGGGGGAATTTGCGGTGCGTACACGAGGCCAGCCCGTGTTTACACCCACTCTCTCTCATCGTGACTCGTGAGTTGAGTTAACTTTAGGGGGGGCTCGATAATGGGATTTACCGACGAAAAGACAAATCCAAAAAAATAAGAATAAAAAAAGATAACGAGGGGCAATTCATGTGGACAGTGCCAAAAGTTAATGCGAAGAATATATTGAACTCTCATTTTCAGCGCGTGCTACCACCTAAAATTCGATGTAACAATCCAGTTATAATATTTCATCCAATCGTATGTTATAAACTTATAATTTTAGTTCTAGTCATATTGGTTTGTGTTTACCCTTAAAATTGGGTAAAAATTAAACTTGTAATGTGGTTTTAAGGACACGTAATTTCATCTAATACCAAATGATAAATGTAAAGATTAGTAATAAAAATTGACAGCGATATGAAGCAAACCAATATTGAAATGTAATTGAACCCTCGAACTAGGATATCCTCGAGCTGATCAGTACCAGATAGTTAAGAAATAAGCAAGCTGATGAACAAGAATATAGATTAAAGAGAAAGTGTTATATTGCTTTGATATCTCATAATGTAAGGTCCATACAAAATGATTAGAATTCTCTTTATATAGTAGAGGAATCATATCTATAGTATAATTCTAATTACAGAAGTACATCCCATGATTAGCCTAAACAACCGCCCTCGATTTGATCTGTTCCAGAATTTGCTCCCTGATCTTCGATCGGTCACGGATATCTCGCTTTTCTGTTATTGTGCTTTGCTCGAATTCTGCCCTATTTGGTCTCGATCGTTAGGCCTCGATCTCGACACGCACCTCGATTCTCGAAATCGGTACCTTATCCTCGTGCTCTAATCCACTACGAGGCTGGCCTTCGATACAACTCCCTGGTCTCGATCAAATAGTAAAATCAGGTAGCCCCATTGTTAACCGTATACAGTTTGATTTTGTATGATGAATGAGTTTTAATTAGTTTTACTCTCACACCAAAAAGTTATTATTACTTAAGTTTTCTCCATTTGTGTTTGTTTTTTTATACGGGTAAAATTGAAACTGATGTTTACTCGATTTCCCGATGAAGAAGGCGGAAGAAGGGTACGTCTGGTACGGACACATGAGGTTGAAATCCAAGTTGAGCCTTTCGTGCTGAGGCCTATAAAATGTGAATGATGTGCTTATCGTTGGACGTGATGAAACAATAGTCCTTGGACCTCAAACGAGCTCTAAGACCTCGGAAAATAAAGCAAACGGTTATGCACGACTAACAGAGGGTCGTGATATCTGTACCTTACCGGATATCATGGTGCAGATCTCGCCCGATGTCGATTACTGTTCAGTAATTAATGAAAAAGGAGGATTTTTTTTTCTTTTTTAGAATTGTATTAGGGATGAAACTCTCCTAATATATAATGGGGAAGTTTTACTCTAATAACATATATTGTAACATGCAAACCAAGGAAATACAAATTCATTCTTCTTTTTTTAGCTATTACAAAATTTTTAAATTTGCTTCGAACCAAGGGTTCGACTGAGGGCAGAAACCATTATTCAACCCAAGTTTAAGTTGGGTCGTAACATTACAACTGATTTGATTATTCATTGTCTTTCACTCGTTTATCTAATATCTTTGATTATTTGTGCTGAATCAGTTCACATATTCTTAAAATCACGTACAAATTTAGTTGTTATCCGTTTTAAGGGTAAACAGTTTGGCGTCGATTGTTGGGTTGAGGATAATAGTGGTGATTTGATACAAATCTCCATAACACACTCTATTTTATGCTTGTTCATTAAAGTCTCAATTTCATGTCAGTTTAAAAATGTCAAATTCTCATTCTGCGCACTTGAACATTAACGCTGAGTCTGGACATTGTGGCAAAAACCACAATCCGGTGCCTAGCAATGACGTACCTCGTGATGATCCCAATGGTGTCCCAATTGCTGATCTGGTTGATGCTAACTCACAGGTAGCCGTCGACGTCAACCTGCCAACTGATCCCAAAAATAGCATTCATGGGGGACCCCGGCCAACAGATCGAGAAGCACCCGAAGGCGAAGACGATGAGGTAAGCCTACGGTTAATCTTCGAAATGTAGTAGGTTCAACAGGCGGCGATCGCGCATCTAAAAAATCAAAGCCACGCCCCTAACAGAGTTGAGCTCGAACAGTCCTGGGAAAATATCCGCAGATACGAGCAAATCACCGAGAGACCGGGTGGAGCTGAACCCTGGGTCAATCCTGAAATAATGAGAATGCTCAAAGCATTAACGAAGCAGATGGAGTCGGGTAAAAAGAAAATTGAGGCCAATGATAAGAAGGTAGAAAGATACAATTCCCGGGTCGATCAAATCCCGGGAGCACCCATGATATTGAAAGGAACGGATGCCAAAATTTTTATCAAAAAGCCTTTCCCTCCGAGCGCAGCACCAAAGTCGATCCTGAAGAGATTTTGTATGCACGATATTCCAATATATAACGGAACCACAAATTTGAATGAGCATGTGACCTACTACTCATGCGCCGTCACAGGGAACAACTTGGAAGATGATGAAATCAAGTCGGTGTTAGTGAAGAAATTCAGGGAGACTTTGTCAAAAAGAGCAATGATATGGTATCACAATTTATCCCCAAATTTCATTTACTCATTTGCTATGCGTGCAGATGCCTTTGTGAAGGCCCATGCTGGGGCCATCAAGGTTGAGACAAGAAAATCGGACCTTTTCAAGGTCTAACAAAGAGATAACGAGATGCTCAAGGAGTTCGTATCAAGGTTCCAGATCGAATGGATGGACCAGCCTCCGGTTGCAGATGATTGGGTAGATCAGGCATTCACTCTAGGACATAAACCACGAAGCTCCTTGGCTTCACAACAACTAAAAACATTTGATAGATTACCTGGCGGTAATTTGGGCCAACGTACATAACACGTACCATTCAAAGATCGAAGTCGAAGACGACCAACTCGGAACCCCTTCTAGGTCTTTTTAACCTACAAGAGCTGACGATAATTTTAAGAGAGCCATCGGTCATGAGCCAAGGCTGATCCAGTATTGGTACCAACCCTACAATGCAAATCAAAGGGGAAACGGACCCTGGCATCACCCCCATAAGGAACGAAAAGAGAAGCGATCGAGGGCCCAGTAGCCGAGGTATGATGAGCAAAAATGCTTTCAACAGGACGCTCGGGGGTAGGAAAGCACCAAAATTATCAGAGTATAACTTCAATGTTTATGCTGCTAGCATCGTATTAGCCATCGAGCACATCAAGGAAACCAAGTGGCCTCAGCCATTGTAGTCTGACCCTACCCAAAGAGATCCTAACTTGATGTGTAAATACCATGGCACTCATGTCCAGAGGATCGAGGGTTGCCGGCAACTGAGAGATGATCATGTTTGGCATGTTCAATAACGGGCACCTCCAAGAATTTCTGAATGATCGTGCCAAAAACCACTTCAGGAATAGGGACGCCAACAAACAAGTAAATAGGAGGAGCCTTAGCTCTTCATCAACATGATAATTGGAGGGGCGATGTCCCCTAAGGCCCAATGATAAAGTGCACTACGGTATCTATAGGGAACCGAGATTATGTCCCATAGGGAACCATTTCATTTGGCGATGGGGATGCCAGGGCATCATACAACCTCATAATGGTGCACTGGTAATATCCATACTTGTCAATAAATCTTGAGTTAAACGTGTGTTTATTGATCCACGTAGCTCAGCCAACATCATCATATCAAGGGTCGTAGAGCAAATGGGTTACAGAACCAAATAGTGCCGGCAGTTTGGGAGTTGAATGAATTTAACATGGCAAGTGAAACCATTAAAGGGGAGATAACTCTACCAGTGAACACTGCCAGAACTATCCAAGATATGAATTTCTACGTGATCGAAGGGGACATGAGGCACAACACCCTATTCAGAAGGTTGTGGATTCACAACAGGAGGGCGGTACCCCTGACCTTACATTAAGCATTAAAGTTCCCTACGCCGGGAGGAGTCAAGATGGTTTACGAAGAACAGCCATCCATAAAGGAGATGTTCGCAATCGACAAGGCGATCCTGGTACCATTGGTTTTAATATTAATAAACACAAAGCCAACCAGAAAGGAAGAAATGGAATAGAAATCACCGATGCCGGTCTTGGCCGAACTAGAGGAACAAGGAGTAGACGAGGATGATGATTACGGAGTTCCGAGATCGTTTATAGCTCTTGATGATATCGACGCCACCAAATTGATGGTAGAGGAGTTGGAGCAAGTCATACTAATCAAACACCAACTGGATCAAAAGGTTTACCTTTGCACAAGGTTAACCCTAAGCTTAGGGAAAAACTCATTAATTTTCTTAAAACTAACATAGGTTGTTTCACCTGGTCCCATCTTAGCATGCACTACTAGAAAATTAACCTATTGCAGCGGTTATTTAGCAACGGTTATATAACCCTTGCAATAGATGGTCTATTGCAAGGGTTATAACCGTCCCAATATCCTCTTGAGCCTATTAAGACAATACTAAAACTAAACCGTCGCAATAGTACAATAATCGTTGCCACATACCTGTCTATGGAGACAGTTTGATAAAATAACTCTGTGGCGACGGTTCTTTATAAAAATGAGGATTTAATTTCCCTCCAATTATTTTAGTAAACCCGCGAATGCTCCTTTTTATAATTAAAAAATAAGTTAAAAAAATGAATTACGCGTATCAAACTAACAGAGGGGTCTTCTTACCCCTTTTCTATTCAATTGATTCACCTCCAAATCCAGCGAACAAAAAACCCTCCAGCTTCTTCAAGAGCCCTTTTCTATTCCATTGATCCACCTCCAAATCCAGCGAACAAAAAACCCTCGAGCTTCTTCAAGAGAAAAATTCCTCCCTCCAAATCCACCGAAGGATTTCTATCACTGAAGGATTTCGACCAGCAAATGAGATTGATTCATATTGCTCTCTACCACAATAGGTCTGCATGCTCTCCTCCATAGCTAATATAAATTCCCTATCTCTAGATTTTCCATTCAAGTATTTTTAGAAAAGCTTGAAGAATACACAAATGGGTTTCTATGAAGTTACTATCTTTTGTTCTAATTTATGTTTGATTTTTAGTTTTAGTGTGGTTTAAAGTTTGTATCTCGAATTTGGTGAAGATTTGTGTTTTCCGTGAAAAAATCTGTGATAAAAAATCAAAGAATATTGCTTAAATTTTGGGTTTTAGTCAAATTGGAGTTTGAGAAACTGGGTTTCAATTCTTTGAGCTAAAATTTTATTCGAAGTTTATTTTGTACTCAATATTGAGTTTACTGCTCTTTGGGAGGAATTAAAGTGACAAATACCCTTCAAAACTCCATTGTTGGGGTCGACAATGTTCTAAAACATAAATAGAAAAATTCAAAGTTGGGAGAGTTAGAGCAAATTGCTGTATATATATGGGAATTTTACTTTTTTTTTGTTGGTTTTCTGGTTGTTTGGCTCTTGTGTTCTTCACTCATCTTTATTGCGATTGATGCTACAAATGTGGCTTAAATTAACAACTTGGGAACAACTAATGGACTTCCCCAGTCATCCGTACCACTTCATATGGGTGAAACTTTGAGCTTGAGATTTTATTGATACATGTTAAGTTGATTCTATGCTCATTTAGCTGTTTGTGTTTTGAATTGTAGGATCCCTATGCTGTCCTCATTGGTCTTCTTCTGATACTCTCATCATTTCAATATCTGAATCAGTTGACAAGATATAATTAGGTAAAGTAACATTACATATTTATTGCTAGGATTTCTTTCAACTTGCTACCTGCCTCAGCAATCAATGGTTAAAAAAGAGCTTATAGTCTGGAAACTGAAGAATGTTGTCATGACTTTTGTTTTGCTTTGATTTCTTCCATTTATTTTGGCTTTATGATTTGAAAATTCAAGTGATGACTGAAATTTTAGTTTGATGATCTAAGAGCAGCTCGATCCTTAGCAATAAAAGAAAAGAATAGCTCTATTATGAGCATTGTCTCTGAAAAAATGCACTCTTAATTTACTAAATTGTTTACTCAATAGTTTACACATGAAAATAGGAAACTAATGATGTCTGATTCTGGGTGTAGTAGTTGTTTGTTTACTATTGCATAAGGTTCACATCTCTATAAGCTAGCTGTTATAAGAGTAACAATTATGCTGGAATGTTTCATTTAAAAAGTACCAATTTTGCTGATAATTTTACTCCTCCGCATTTTATGTGTTACTTTATTTCTAAACCTATTTGAAGCTCGTCATGTTACAAGTTTCATTTTATGTATCACCATGGATTTGCATGAAGCCGTAGTATATAATGTTGTCAATGATCATTCCAGGTCAATCATCTCCAGGAAAGGATATAGATGTGTACCTACAACCACTAATTGCTGAGTTGAAGGAGCTGTGGAAAAAGGGAGTAGAAACATATGATGCTGAAACTAACCAAACATTTTTAATGCATGCATCCTTATTGTGGACAACTACCTCTGCACCACAAGCTGCTAATCAATTGATCCGTCGACCATCTACAGGTAGCAACAATCAAGGTTAGCATCACTTTATTCCCAGGCTAAAATTTTTATTTTTGCAACTTTAGAGCTGCTGATATTTGTTAATATATGTATTGAATTTTACTGTTGCTATTGATTCTTCTTCTCCTTCTTCTTCTCCTTCTTCTTTTTCTTTCTAAACGTCCAAAAAGCACCGAAATGCTAGCAAATTTTTTTTAGAAAAATTCTACCCAATTTTTCCAGTTTCTGCCCAAAATGCTGGCAGAATTTGTTTCTGCCTGTGTTGAGTTCCATTCATGTATCTTTTGTAAAAGAATCTGCTTCTTGTTTATGTATTTTTTATAGTAGAGACTGCTTGATCTGTCATTTTTGCGATTAAAGATGTGAGTTGTGGATTGTATGTGGTTCTTTAGATCAACAGAATGTTTTTTAGGTAGTTGAGGTATATGTACTTCGTTATTTAATGTTGCGCTATGTCACCTTTTATGTTCTGAAGTGTAGTCACATTGTATCATATACTTGTTGCTATTCTTGAGGGATATAGTTTAGTATTCTTGCTGCTAGAGTATTCTAATTGAAAACTGAAATTTTTGCCTTTTGCTCCGATAGCAGAATACCTGAAGATACATTTTCTATGACTTGCACTTTACTATCTTTGAGATGTGCATCTTTTTTGAAGGAAAATTTGCTAATTTTAAAATTTGTTCCATCCTTTTGTTGTAATTTTCAATTGCTTCTTCATCAATAATATCACCAAATCCCATATGTTACAATAATGAAAAACTCCTCACCTCTCTTCCTCATATTGAATCGCCGAACATGTTTTTATAGAATAGTACCTGCAAGTTCATTTTCTTCTCTACTGGCTGTGTATCAGTCGAATAAGCACCCTCATGAAGGTGTATTAGACTTTTAATGGTTCCTTCACTATTTCTCCCTATGATTTGTATCAGGTTGAGATTTCTAACCATAGTATTACCTTCTTTGTTAGTTTTTTTTTAGCAAAATTCACTAGGCAGTATGCTTAGGGCTATTTTATAAATATCTATAAATAAAAACTAGCATGTCTGGAGGTCTTACAAAGTGTAAGAAATAAACTTTGCTAGCTACATCTATACTAGCCTCATACAGAATTCTATTATTATTACATATGCTAATAATTAGCCTTTGAAGCCATCTGAAATAATGTGCATGATGTTTGTATCCGTAGCCACTTCTGACTTATACGATCATATCCATTGTGTATGTGCTGGCTTGTTGTTCCATTTCTTGCTGATTTAAAAACACTTGACTCTCCCATTTGATCTGTATGTTCTTCCAGTATGGTCTGCATTCCATGAAGTTAGCTGTAGTATTCCAATTTTCAAACTTGAATTCTGCCTTGTGCGTTGCTACTATCTTTTTTTTGTTCTTTTTTATGCCTATCTCTATTCCAGTTTCTTTTGTCTTTGCTGCATGTAATACTTCCTGGTATGTCCTGCTATCATTTTGTATTAAGAATGTGGTCCAGTTTGCATTTATTGAGTCTGAAATTCCTATCAAATATGGCATATGTCCACAGTTCCTGCTGCATTTTTCATCTTGTTGTGGTGACCTCCATTTGCTTGTTGTTAACCTTAGTGAACTGACTATCGAGCCTATACATGTTTGCTCCTGTGATTTGTCTTCCTGTGCATTAGTAATCTCAGCTTATCTTGTAATCTCGATGTGTCCATGCATTTACCTGCTATTGTATCATTGTCTGACCCCCTGTATGAGTTAATTTGTGCTTTGAGTGTAAAAATAAAACACCCCACCCTTCCATTGTTCTTGTAAGCTTTAGAAAGTATCCCAGTTTGTTTGCTTCCGAGAGCCATCCTGCATTTCTGCATAATATCCTTATGTGCATTTGAGTCCAGTAGACATTGGTGATTAACCTATTGGAAATCCTCCACGCTTCCATGCTTGTGCTCATCTCTGCTATTCCATCTAGGGAATGAGAACAATGTGCTAATACCACCCTTGGGTAGTTTAGCAGTAGATGAGGCATGACTACAGTAACTTGTCTTGCAAAAAAAAAATACGCTATTAGTTAAAACCATCAGTACTATGATCATCTCCCAAAGGATTTGGTCACAGCACTTCCTGTTGATTTTTGTGCCCAGATTGAACCCCAAATTCCTTGACCATTTCCACTTTGCACCAGTCCTTTGAAGCCCAATTCTCTTAGCATTTCTGGGCTTTTCTTCTGCAACATGATTTCTTACAACATTCTTTTTGTGTGACATCCTTGTTCCTCTCTTTTGACTGCTGCTATTTCTTGCTATTTTTAACTGATGCAGCCCATTTCTCTTAAACATTCTGGGCTGCTTTTGCCAAATAACACCTAGTCTTTTGAAGCTGTAACTACTGTAGTGTAAACTTCAAGACTAAATGCGCATTGAGCAATATTCAAGATGAAATACCTCATCAAATATAAAAATGTGTTGGATAGAAATATTCCAGTTGGATAGAAATATATCTTCAGGTGTTATGCTATAATACTTACAATCAAATCTCCAATAGAAAGCACTGGGGGATACCATAGCATTTTCAGGTGACAGCCTTCAGGTGTTTCATAGATGTATATTTATATGTTAATAGAAATGCAAAAATAATAGGATTACCATAGCGTTTGTCCAGGAACCTGGGTTTGTTTGTTTAGAAAAACAACATTCATATTCAATTTCTTCATAAGTGGAAAATATTTCCTCTAATCTGCTTTATTTGGTGAGAGCAATATGTCATGACATTAATATACATGTCTTTAAATGATATCCTTTTATAGAACTTTTGCTAAATTATTTGTTTTTTGATTATTTGTAGGTGGAGAACTTGAAGTAGGCGACCAAAGTGCTGAAGCTCTTACTTAGGAGTATTAGGTTGATTCATGATGAAACTAGAAATATTTTATTTTTGTACACTTTGAAAACTTATGTGTTCCAATTTACTAGCAGATATTGTTAAATGTTTTGCTTTTATAGATATTACACCTATTATGGATTCTTATTTTGTTTAAAAATGAATTTTTTCTCGTAAATTATATATATTTCAAGGTATGTTAAATATTGTTGGTTTGTATAACTGTTGCAATAAAGTTATGATAGGTGTTGCAGTAGCCCAGAAAATAACCGTTGCAATATATCACTATAACCGTTGCAATAGCATGAGCCCCAATCGCATAAGCCAAAAGTGACTGTTGCAATAGTATAACATAATCGTCGCATAACATTAAGTAAACGCTGCAATATTATAAAATAACTGTAGCAATAGCTTGAACTACAGTTGATAATGAACTCTACTGCAACAGTTTTTAACCGTTCTATAAATTAAAGAATCGTCGCAATATAATTCATAGAAAAACCGTTGCAATAGGCTATCTTATGCATCGGTTACGAAACTGTTACACAGAACCGTCCCTATAGCTCTATTGCGACGATACCTGTTGTAGAGGCCTCAAAACCGTCGCAATAACTCTAAGGCAACGGTTTCAATTCCTGCCGCAACGATTTTGGAACCGTCGCCATAGGACTAATTTCTAGTAGTGATGATAGGGATCCCACCGGAGGTAACTACTCATAGTCTGAGTTTGTACCCAAAGTTCCATCCGGTTAAGCAGAAGAGGAGGGCGCAATCCAAGGTCAAACATACATTCATCAAGGATGAGGTATCCAAACTCCTTAAAATTGGGTCCATCTTGGAGGTTAAATACTTGGACTGGTTAGCTAAAGTAGTGGTAGTACCTGAAAAGGGAATAAGCTAAGAATGTGTGTAGATTACAAATATTTAAACTAGGCATATCCAAAGATTATTTCCTGTTTCCTAACATCAATCGGGTGATCGACATGACAACTGGGCATGGGATTCTCAGTTTTCTCGATGCCTATTCCAGGTACAACCAAATTTGGATGGACCTGGAAGATCAAGAAAATACTTCTTTCATCACTAAATTTGGCACCACTATTATAATGTAATGTCATTTGGATTAAAGAACGCTGGTGCCACCTATCAATGCCTAGTAAACCGTATGTTCGAAGAACAGATAGAAAAATCAATGGAAGTTTATATTAACGACATGTTAGTCAAGTCCCTGCGAGCAGCGGACCATTTAAAACATTTGCAAGAGACCTTCGACATACTGTAAAAATACAGTATGAAGTTGAACGCGGAGAAGTGTGCATTCGAGGTTAGATTAGGAAAATTTCTCAGATTCATGGCATCCAATTGAGGAATCGAGATCAACCTCGAGTAAATTAAAGCCATATAAGACATCATCGTGGTGGACAACTTCAAGGCCGTCCAAAGACTGATCGGGCGAATAGCCGCCCTAGACTGTTTCATCTTGAGGTCCTTAGACAAAAGCCATCGATTCTTCTCACTGTTAAAAAAAAAAAAAGAATAATTTCTCCTAGACCCGAGAATCCCAACAAGATTTGGAAGAACTCAGAAGGTGCCTATCAAGTCCTCCCCTGTTGCATACTCTTAAGGTAGACGAACAGTTGTACCTTTACTTGGCAATTTTCGGGGTAGCGGTAAGTGGAGTCTTAGTTCAGGAGGAGGAAGGTACGCAATTTACTATTTACTATATCAGTAGAACTCTAGGCAATGCCTAAACAAGGTATCTTCACCTGGAAAAATTGGCGCACACTTTGCTAAGCACGTCCAAAAAGCTAAAGCCGTACTTTCAATGCTGCCACATATATGTCGTGATCTCTTACCCACTGAGGAACATCATACAGAAACTCGAGCTCTTGGGATGGTTGGCCAAATGAGATGTCAAAATTAGTGGATACGATATCGAGTACCTACCCCGAACCTCTATAAAATCTAAGATTTTAACAGACTTAGTAGTCGACTTTACATCGGCCTTAATACCCAAAGTTGAAAGTGAATTACTTATAACCTCAGGGGCTACCTTGGAATTCTGGACCCTTTTTATGGACGGTGCCTCAAATGCAAAGGGGTCCAGGCTCGGCATCGTATTAAAACTGCCCACGGGAAATGTAGCTAGGCAGTCTATTAAAACTGTGAAATTGACTAACAATGAGGTCGAGTATAAGTCCATGATTGTAAGTCTTGAATTGGCTAAAAGCCTATGGGCTACCCTTACTCGGGAACTATCACCCAATGAAAGCTCAGGCAGCTCGGGCTATCAAATCCTTGAGGCATCAAACCTATTAGACGGTACCCAAATAAAAAATGCTACGGCCACCCTAAAAATTGCTTAGAGACGTTCAAAGTCCGAAATCAGAAAGTAAGGCCTTTACAAAAATTTGAAACCTACTAAATGATTACACTCGGTAAAACATCGTCTAAAATACTTAAGCATCTTTGAAACCTATGGTCTCACCGGTCCAAAGCCTCGAGCAACAAAGTTGCATCAAAGTCGGGCATCGTTCAAACTTTCGAATAGCGAATGCCCGGAACTACATTTGATTCTATGTTAAGGCACCAAAAATGATACATGAATAAAAATTGCAAGAAGATGCTAGAAAAGTAAAGACACAATATTTCTAGAAAGGGAAATTTTCATATATATTTCAAAATATATTTATAAAGGCCCGATAGAACAACTTCAAAATAAACAAAAAAAATACACAAGGAAAAACAAAAACTGAAAAGTACTAAGGCATCTACGCCTGGTATTCACTGGGGCCCTATCATTGTCGGAACCGTCGGAGCTCTTAGATCCCTCGGAGCCTTCGACACCCTCAGGCTTGTAGAGCTCATTTTCCTTAGCCTCGAGCCTCTTATCTTCTTTGATCTTGGCCGATAGGTCAAAACCTCGGGCATGGATCTCTTCGAGGGTCTCTCTCTGGAATAACCCCTGCATGTATTTAGTGTTTGTCTTTAAGAGGGTCGTGACTGCCTCTACATCAGCCTTGTACTGAGCCACCAGTTCCTCAGCATCAGTATAGGTTGTGTCCAATTTGGCCCCCAGTGACGTATATTCTCTCCCGAGGGCATCCCGTTCCACCACGGTTGAGTTCAGCTGTGCCCAGAGATCATTGTTCAAACTAGAACACTTGTAGGCTTTTCCCTTTGCCACCCGGAGTTGGTTCTCAAACGACACCAACTACACCTTCGCATCTTCCTTCTCCGAGGCCAACCGGTCCATCATGCCATTTCACTCTTCGATTTGGGCCTTGACCTCGTCCATCTCAGCTCGCAACTGGTCGATCAGGTCTATCTTCTGTTGGACCTACGAAGTTATGTTGTTAGTCACCATCACTAGCTAACTATTTTTAGCTTCAAAGACCTTTACCTTCTCAACTAGTTTAGTGTGTTTTTGCTTCAAGGTCGAGGCTTCATTTTGAGATTTTTCTAGCTCGGCCTGGAGAATCGAGAGGTCTTTAAAGGCCTCGTCCTGTTGCACACGAAGAATGTACATGTCATTCTTCCGGATATTCTCTTTGAGTTCAAACTTGAGTTGGCTGATTTCCAAGTGGTACCAGAGGAAACTTTCGTGGTGAAGCACTAAAGCCTATAAAATAGTTGAATTAGTAAAAGACATCAAAGGAAAACATAAGTGGGATTCATAAAGGGGTACGAAAGTGTTATCTCTTTACCCGGTTCAGCTCTTGCTACGTCTCATTGAAGAGACTCGATGTGTCCACCTCGTTCATCTTTGCTTGGTCTTCCTCGGTCACTAGGCATCGGAGGTAGCTGGCTATACCTACTATAGCAGACTCGAACCGGGCATCCTCTTGGACTATGAGAACAACCGTTCTCTTTCTCTTGGGGTCCACACTCAGTGTGGGAAATTGCTCAACCAATCTTGGGCTTGAACTCGGCCCGCCAGCTCCTAAGAGCATGTCTTTCTTCGGAATCTTCAGATGAACCTGCCTGAAAATAACCTCTAATATGGAGATATACATGCCATTAAACAAAGAGTTGAGGGGATCATTTGAACCCTGTACTTCTTCACTTGACTTTTCTTTGCTTTCTTGGGCCTCTTCGAGCATGGAGTCGGTATAGGTTGGTGGTTCAATGATGTCAACCATGCCGGTCGCCTCCTTCGAACAAGAACGACTTCCTGGGAGGTCGTAGCCTCCATCTTCCCTTTTTCTTCCCGAGTCGGAAAGGGACCGACATCATGGCCCCTTCCTCGGTCGTTGCCTGCTCCCTAGTAGGGGTCGCTCTATGGGCAACAAAGTTGTCGTTCTCTTCGAGCTCATCCCTGATATAGTAGAGAAAGACAGGGTCCGGTAACCTGGACTCAGTAATCTTTTTGTGCTTTCGAACCCGGTTGGCTGCCATCTTTTTCCTCTTCACCTCGGGATTCGAGGAACCTGGGGACATTCTTTTCCTTTTCTGCTCTTCCTCTGTGGTAGTCCCGAGCTGTCCCAAAATGGAGGGCTCGACGAGTAAGTACGTATCCTCGTCCCCGTCTAGCGGCCTAAGTTTGGTGGTCTTAGGCACACCTATAAAAGAAGAGAAAATGTTAGCATTGTGTAAGTTGGGGATGTAGTGGTAACTATACTGGGAAGAAACTCACCACGAGAATGGGCCTCCCATTTTCCCTTCGAAAGTTTGCACCATGTGCACTCGGAGTATGGCATCTTTTTACAGTTCCCTTTAATCCACTCCTTGAATCGGGGATCACATTTTGAACTTGGGCAACAGTTGCGCGGCTGTAATATAGGCAATGAGAGGAAGAATGAAAAGAAGTTAGTACTTAAGGAAGGTGACAGTTACAAGATTTATTTCACTTCTCGGGAAATGGCAGAAACTCGAGAGGGATCAGGTCTTCGTTTTTCACCCGAACAAACCACCCCTGCCAGCCTCGGTCTCAATCCTCGTCAATGCTTGAGAAGGGAGACTTGCTTGCCTAACCTACAATCTTGATCAGTCCCTCTCAGAAAATTTGGGCACTGTACATATGGATTAGGTGGTCGAGGGTGAACCTAGGAGACTCGGTGTTGTTCACAAAATGGCGCAAGTGGATCACAATCCTCCAAAATGATGGGTGAATCTGTCCGAGGCACACCTCATGCCTCTTGCAAAAAGCCAGGATTACAAGATCTATTGGGCCTAGCGTGAATGGGTAAGTAGAATTACTTAAATACCCCTCCACTTGAGTAGTAATATCGTCATTAGGCCTGTGGACGACCACATCTTTTCCTTCCCATTTACAGTCCTCTCGGACAAAGGGAAGGGGTATCTTAAGTAACGGAGCATATGTATCTCCATGTTCCATTGACTCGGTCTTATTGAATAGAGGCCTTCTTAACCTTGAAATTATCCCCGATGGAGCAACCCTTGGGTATAAAGCTCTTCATAGGAGGCTCATAAGCCACCTCAGGGGCGGACACTTCGGTGCTTGTGGCTGGAGGGAAGACAAGGGAGCTGCTTGTTGCAAAACGGACATGGAAGCTTTAGCCATTGTGATCTGAAAAAAAATATGAAGAAGGAAAATATAAGGACTTTAAGGAAAATATATAGATATGAAGAAAGAGTATAAAGGTATGAAGATCTAGGTTGGAAATTCTAGAAAAAATATGAAGGTTTGAAGGTCTAAAGATGAAGATATGAATGTTCAAGAAGCAGGGTATGGAGATTTGAAAATGGTAATAGCCGTTAGAAAATTTGAAGGTAGAATCTAGGATCGAAAATTGGAAGAAGTGAAGAGGGTTGAAGCTTATATAGGGAGAAATGTAATCAATGGGCGACATATCACATTTGAAGATAGCCAGCCAATGATCGACACGTGTCTAGAGTTAGAAACGCGAATGACTGGACATTTTGATTTACCCGTCATATCAATTATAACGTACGAGGGAAGAATTCGGGGTTCATCTATTCATTTCCCATTGTTCCGGAGAACCTACTCTCTGGAAAACGAGGGGACTATCTGTATACGGGTAAAATCGGAAATAATGCTTACCCACTTTTTCGACGAGAAAGCGGAAAAAAGGTACGAATATACGAGGTTGAAATAACCACTAGAGCCTTTCGTGCGGAGGCCTATAAAAGGTGAACGATGTGCTCATCGTCGTACGTGATGAAGCAACACTCCCTGGACCCAAAATGAGCTCTAAGAACTCAAAAGATATGACAAACGCTTATGCACAACTAACAGAAGGCATGATACCCTCATCTCAGTTACGGATCAGTAATTAACGAGAAAAGAGGATTTTTTTACCTTTCTTAGAATTTTACTAGGGATAAAACTCTCCTACTATATAAAGGGGAAGTTTTTGTTTAATAACACACATTGTAACACACAAACCAAGGCAATACCAATTCAGTCTTCTACTTTTTAGCTATTTCAAAGTTCTTACTTTACTATTTGTTCTCCATTAGAAATTAATTTCGAACCAAGGGCAAAAACCATTGTTCAACCCAAGTTCAAGTTTGGCTGTAACATTACAAATGGTTTGCTAATTCATTTTGTCTTTCACTCATTTTCTAATGTCTTTGATTATTTGTGTTGGATCAATCCACATATCCTTAAAACTGCGTACAAATTTAATTATTATCCATTTTAAGGGTGTTTACCCTCAAAATCGGATAAAAGTTGATTTTGTAAGTGGTTTTTAGGATATGAAGATTAATTTGATACAAAGCTGTAAAATGGATTAGATTGAACAAATAAATATAAAATGAAATCAAACCATGCGAATAAGACAGTTTCAGCCTTAGTGAAATTGTTCGCCCTAGATCTAGGCTTGCTATAGTCAACATTTATGAACAAGTGAAAAAAGCTAAATAATAGAGAAAATGATAATATATTGACTTGGAACGCATGTTACAGTTGTTTTTATTAGTAATTAGACCCCCTTTATATAGTAGGGGAGCTCTACATTAGGTACAACTCTATAAAAGGTAAAAAAAATCTTCTGATTAACTGATATTCTGTTCCCTATCGATACTTGCCAAGATTCCCGTCGTGATATCCGGCCGTTCACGAATATTTCGACCTTTCATTGGTTATGCTTGATTGTTGACAATGTCTTTCAAAGTTATTTGAGATCAGGACCGATTCTGGAACTATGAACTCGATATCCCCAAGGGCAGACATCGTGTCCCCGGGCTCTGGCTCAATAAGACTTTTGGCTTGATCTTGATCCCTTTCCATCATATCTGGAGCCTGGCTTATCTTATCAGAATTCTAGGTGCATCATAACCTCGGTTTTACCCTTTGTCGTGCCCCTTTTTTCCTCGTGAAAACGGGTTTATGGCATTTTGGGAGGACAACTCGTTACCTTTTTGGGAATTTGGTTTTAATTGAAGAGTCGCCACCTAATGATTAAAGGGCATTAGGGTTTTGATTTAGAAACCAGAGATTTGGGTAAGGGCTAGAAATTATCCTGAGGGGAAGGTGTTAAGCACCCCTCAAGATCCACTAGTGTGGTTCCCAGCCATGCTACAACTGTGGCTTTAAATGCAAACAACAGATAGACACATAAGGGTTTCAAATAGATTTTTTCACACAATGGTTGCAAATAGTTGAGATTGAAAGGAAGCAAAGAAGGCTGAATTTGAAAAAAGAAAGTTCTGAAAATAAACAAGTAAAAGGGAAGGGGGTCCTAGGTTTATGAACAATATGGATCACATCAATGCAATACCAGGTAATCACTCCACAGAAGAGGGGTTACACATGTTATTAGCGCACCGTTCATCATATCCTTAACTACCCTTTCCCACCTCACTGAGGTATTAAACACAGAATGGTTTCGTTACTTATTGCATGCTAGTACCTGCCCCAATCCTATCAGCCCCGAAGGCATTTGGGACTATTATTCCTAAAAAAGAAGGGAGATTTAGGCTTTTTATGGTTTCAAAAGAATAAAATTCTAAGGCGTCAAGCAAAACATGTAAAGCAGATATGGGAAAACACATAACAATTAAAACGCTCAAACAGGCCTCCTCACTTAAAGACAAATTGTTTAGCACGTCTTGCATATACTGCTCATGGTCTGAATTAAACTTAAACGGAGGAGGCAGACTAGTTTATCACACATTTCAGATAAGAAATCGAAATCAGACCTTCCTGCTGGTTGGAATTAACGAAGCCTGATTCATTAGCTAATTCACCCTATAACTTGCCTAAGTGAGACCTATAGGCATGATATTTAAAAATACGGGAGAGAGATATAGTGATTCTGGAAGAAGACTTATTGACTGCAGGAATATAAGTTCTACAGGCATTTAAGCAATGCTATTACTGATTTTAAACGCATAAGCTAGTGGTCGGTTCAGATTAGTCGATTACTCCTATAGGCATGCTTTCTAAGTGTTATTGATTTTAAAACGCTTATAGTCGAAATAAAAGCAGAAAGTCCTATAGGCATGGTTCTAGAATAAGGTTTATTATTTCAACCTATAAGTACGTTTCCCTAGTGATAGATGCATATGCAGAATTCAGGAAACTCTATAGACATGTTCTCTACGTGATAGGAAGAAATGCAAAACCTATAGACATGGTATCTACGTATGAAATGCAGAACCTATAAACATGATGTCTACGTGAAATGCAGAACCTGTAGGCATGGTTTCTATATGAAAAATGCAGAAGTGCAGAAATTGTAAACATGATTTCTATACGAAAAATACAAAAGTGAGAACAAGACATGATTGCAGAAGTAAATACTTATGAACATGATATCTACCCTTATGCATACATGAATGACCCTCCCTTTTCACTAAAACCCCATAAGTTATTACAAATTATTACAGCCCAGAATGAGTAAAATAAAATTACATCAGAAAGCTAAAAAAAATCCCAACCAACGAGAGCCTTATTCAGACTTCTGTCTGAAGCATGAAGTAAACCAACTCCAAAGATCAAATTCCAAAGCCTTTCTCTTATTTGGGATGTGTCAAAGTTCCCTAAGAGTCTCAAATGGACTCCGGGGGGTGCTTACACCCCAAATATATTGCAGAGTTGGGTTAAGTGCAGTGTGGAAGGGCCAGCCGTCAAATGTCCAAGTTCAGAGGGAGCTCAAGGTCCCAAATCAAGGCTCATAGGAGGGGGGGCACAACTTAGAATCTAGGAGAGAGTGCAAGTGCATAGAGGGGATTTTGGGGAAAGCCAAGATAGGCTGGTAGTCATACCCAGCAATTGGAAGTACTGGCATACCCTAACCAGCCTGTTAGCCACATTGTTTGGAAGTTAGGATCCATTAAAGGATCAAGTCCAGGCATGAGCAACAATTTGGATGTTGCCATGCTTTAAATTTTAACTCAAACACATAGACGGGAATGGGGTATGGGGATTCACAACAGCAACAGATGCAAAGAGAACAGAATATTTAATACTGAACATAGACAGCAAAGTAGACAAAATTGTAGAAGTTGTAAAGCAAACACATAGAGATGAGGCAAAAAACTAAAGTATAACATACCAATTTCAGGAAAACAAGAAAAGAAAAGCAGTAGTCTTGTAAAGCCAAATTGCAAGCAAATAGTTAGAAGATCTCAGAAGAGTAGAGTGTAGACTTGAGAGTGTGAAGTGAAAGAGTATTGGAATTGAAGGTGTTCAGTAAGTAATGTGTATCTTGAAAGTGTAGAAGGGTCATGCCCTTTATAGTGCAGAAAGGCAAGTAGAAATAGCTAAGAAAATAGTTTTGAAATCAATGACATAAGTTCCCCTTCAATTAAGGGATTCTGATTCCAAACGGGTAAAACAATTAAGGAAAGAGGTTGATGAAACATTTTTCCAAAGCAACACAAGAAGTGTAAATACACAGGGACTTATTTAAGGAAAAAGTCTGATAGCACGCGATTTGTGCAAATAAGAAAGGAAATCAATTAACAGCAAGTAAATCACAAAGTCTGAGTTTTGGCATGAATGAATCCAGTCAAAAGAAGTGAAGAAACATTTTTTTACTTAAAGAAAATCGGTAACAATCAATCGAACCTTTTTTTAAAAGAAACTCTGAATCAATCACAAGTTGGAAAGCCTTTTGAAGAAGGGTTCAACACACATATAAAAGCATATAGACATGCCTAAACAAGAAAGAACTATCATGCCAATCAGAAGAGTCTAGCATAGAAGAGTTCAGAGTCATAAACAAAGAGGTTCAACTCCAGTTCATAGACTCAGAATGAGTTTGAGAGAGTCCAGGGTTCCAAATAGAACCCTAGTCCAAACTAAAGATCAAGCTCGCCAAAAACCCCCCAAATCCTAGGGTTTTCCACTCGAATCAGATACAGATAAGAGCAGACAAATAACTGAAACAGGCTCATAGGTCTCCTTCAGAGACTTATGAGAAAACAAACAATAGCAAGTTCGAAGCAACAAAGTGAAGAAATTGATCTGAAACATAGTGAGAGTACAAAAGACATGTTTAAGAAGAAAGAAAAAAAGAAACCTGGGACTTAAACAAAAGAAGAGAGGGGAGATAGTATAGCACTTAAGAGAACAGTAGAAAAACATGTTTAAAAGAACTCAAACAAAGTCCAAAAGAAGGCAAATAAAGAACTTAAGAACTCAGTAGGAAACACATACAGTAAAAGGGCTCAACATACCAGAAAAGTATATCAATAAGACATATAGAAAAACACAACAGGATGAACATGTAAGCCTAGTGTAGAAGCATAGTAGAACACAAAGCACAGACGAATCATGTATAGTAGAAAGAAAGCAGAAGAAAACACATGTATGGTAGAAAAGAAAACATACGAACATAGTATAGACGAATACATACAAAGAAAAGAAAAGAAAAGGAAGAGTCAGAAAAACATTTTAAGTTTTTTTAGAAAGTCTAGATCGGAAAGAAGTAATTTTAAAAGAAAAAAATTGGGGAAAGCGTTTTAAACTTCAGTAAAGCACAGATATAAGAAAACAATTAGAGAAAACCTCAAATGGCTGGGGTTTCAGAGGAACCCTAGAATGAGAAAGGCTTGGAAAAAGGTCCGATCTTGAGTCGGATGAGTCAAAACCAGGCTCGAAACACTTTGGATACGCCGGAGTAAAGCCGGAGAGGCCATGGAACCTTGAATCGGAGACGATCTGAACGGACGCCATCGAGGTCAGACCTCAAAAATTTGAGCACCAAGCGCTTATGGGTGGAGGGGTGAGTGTAGGCCATCTATTGGCTGAGAAGCCATGGATTCCGGTGAGATAGCGGTTGAAAGTAGTAGAAGAGGATTAGGGTTTAAGGAACCTTCGAGAGAGTTTTAAGAGAGGAGAGTGTTTGAAGGCGGCTGATAGAAGGGAATGGGGTAGGGTTAGGGATTTGGTGGAATTAAAAAGGTAAGGGCCAATCGTGGCCGTTGATCAAAATAATCAACGTCCTGGAATAAAAGATTGACCGGGCGGGTTGTGTTGACGGGTTAGGGGTCGGGTTATTTTATGGTTTGGGCTGGTCCAGTTTGAGACTTAGATTGGGTCAATTAGAGGATCAATTTGG
Organism: Nicotiana glauca; assembly: GCA_026770625.1. Classification (NCBI taxonomy): domain Eukaryota; kingdom Viridiplantae; phylum Streptophyta; class Magnoliopsida; order Solanales; family Solanaceae; genus Nicotiana; species Nicotiana glauca. The sequence continues at coordinate 36,924 of MU742350.1, forward strand.
CTACAATTAAAATGCAAATGAGGCTAGTTTTTTAAATTGCCAGTTTTTCCCTTTTATTATCTAAAAATAGTAAAAATGATTCTGAAAGCAAATTAAAGTTCTGTATCAATTAATAATATATAAACATTAATTTAAAAATATTAAAACCAATTTTATAATTGTAAAATGCTATTAAATCTTAAAGTAGGCTAAAATTGCCATTATATGCAATTTAGCTTTTAAAATACCAAATAAATTTGTAAAAATATGCCAAAATTACATTAACTATATTTTGGTATAAATATAGAAATAAAATAAATTATTCACCAAAATTGATGATTTTGGGAATAATTATTGATTTTGTACTGCTAAAAAATGGACACTAAATTGATTTTAAAAACATTTAAAAATTTGGAAAATATTAAAACACTTGGGCATGCTTATATATGCATATATGTTATTTTGAAAGTATTTTGTATCTATGAAAAACACATACGAAAAAATTAGGTATCAACACCCTTATACAGATAGTCCCCTCATTTCTCGGAGGGTAAATGACGAGAAATGACACGAGCTTCTGATTCCTACCTCGACACATCACATCAGAAATGACAAAAGACCTAAAATGTCTTATCTGTCATGTCATAATGGCATTTAATGCATGTTGGCAGTCGGTTGGCTGTCGCTAGACGCGAAACGCCACCTACCTACTATAAATACCTCTTCCTTTGTTTATTTTTACTTTACATCAAACCTCCTACCCTCGTACCCTAAGAATTTCAGCAATCTTGAGTATTTTTAACCCCGTTACTTAAGGTCCATTGCAAAAAAAATTCACCCATCTTCTTCCCAAGCCAACAAGCCTAATCCTTCAACTTCCTTTCTTTCTTAATCTTTTCCACATCTCCTCCATTTTTAATTTCTAAAGAAATGGCAAAGACCTCCAAAACCGTTCCCCAGAAAGAAAATCCTTCTACTTTGCGGCCGACCACTGATGCCGAGACGATCGCTCCGAGCGTCACAGTTGATGAACTGGTAACCGAACCTCCCTTGAAAATGTTCGTCCTTAGAGGGGGCTCGGTAAATAATGAATTCAAAGTTGAAAAACCTTCTTCTGTACCGTTTCGGTGCGAAGACTTCTTGAGATACATCTGTTTGATTACCGAAGAGATCCTCCCTACTGTTCGGACTGATTGTAACTGGGCTAATAAAATTGTAGTGGTCCTCGACCTTTAGGATCCCGTTACCACCCATGTCTAGGGATACCTGAGTGTTTACATTTATTCCTTCACATTGGGACTGGTTAACCCAGTCATCATAGACTTCTGCAAGAGATACGAGGTATGTATCGGTCAAATCCATCCTTCAATATGGAGGATCGTGATCCTCCTCTGGTTCTTTATGAGCAAAATCGACAGCTGTTGGTTCAGTGCAGATCACCTACTTCGTCTGTACAGTCCTTGACTATTCCGATGGGGGGCTAATAAGGCTTGTGCATCGGGCCAGCAAAGCCTCGTTCTCTAATATCGATGAGGATTGGGATCGAGGCTGGGAAGGCTGTTTTATCCGAGTGAGGACTTTGGACCCTTATTTCGGCAGAGTGCATGCCATTCCCCGAGAAGTGGAATACAAGAAGTAACTGAAAATTTCCTTCGAATATCGATTTTATGTTTACTTCTTTTTTTCTTATTGGTATTTGTGGTGGTGAGTCGTTGCTCGGGTTCCAAATGTTGTTACCCAACTCAAGAAATGGGTCGATGATAGGTTAGGATTTTAACGTGTTTGATGCCCTTACTTGCCTATGCTTTGATTATAAATTGCTAAAAATAGTCCCAAAATGCTCACATATTGTGCTTGACTGCAAGTTTGATCGACAAAGTGACGAAATGTCAAAGATCAGCCCAAAAAGGAGTGAAACCTGCTCAAGTATCAAAGACCAAGAAATCTAAGGAAAAGAGAACCTAGTGCGGACCGCGAAAAAGTGAATGCAGTCGCACTAGGAGGTTTAGAGAGTTGTATAATCAGGCTGAAGGCACTGCGACTGCACTACTCTTTTGTGTGGTCTGCATACATGAGGTTCAAAGACTTAACTAATTTGGGCTTAAGGCTACGCAGCCGCGGTACTCGTTACGCGGTCCGCGGTGGTTGCTTCGCGGCCACGCTACCTTTTGGTGCGGTCCGCGGAGCAGAGATTCAGAGAGGTGAAGATTCTCAGGGTTCCAGCCATGCGGTCCGCGCCATATTGTGCGGACCGCGCCAACTCCCTCCGTAACCGCGGTACACTTCCACGCGGTTCGGGTCCTCAAGTTCAGAAAAGCAAAAATGTGAAGTCCAAGAGCCAGTGCGGCCGCTGTCCATTTTGTGCGGCCCGCACTGACCCCATAGGGGTATTTTTGTTCAGTTTTTCCAGCCTAGTATAAATAGAACCATTTACCATTTTTAGGTGAGTTTTTATATTCCAGTAACAGCTGCGCTCGTGAGACTCGGTTTTGTAGCCATATTTGGCACTTTAGCTTTAATTTTACGATAGATTCTTGTGATTTCTTTTTAGTAATTAATTAATATGTTTAGTTCTTTATCTATTTCTTCATTTTCTCTTTCAATCATAAGTAGCTAAACCCATTAGCTAGGGTTGTGGCTCAACCCTAGTGTGGGTAATTGATGGGTGTTTCCATCTAGGGTTAGATTGATTATGGGTGTTGGTTATTTGGGTTGATTTTATGCTTTTATTTAAGAATTGGTGGCTGCAAATATTGATTCAAGCTTTGTGGGTTTGTCTCTTTTTGAGAAAGAGAGTTTATGACCCTAAAAATGACCCAACAAGAAATTGGGATGGACTCATGAGAAATGATAGCCCCAATTAATGGGTTAAATCTCGAGAGATTAATCACCTTACTTGAACCCTAGTTGCTTGATCTAATTGGCCTACCCAATTGGTCTCGAGAGAGTCAATTGGGCAAAATCACTCTCTCTATCGAGAGGTGTGAGAGTGGGTACAATTGTGCAACGGTTATAGCATAAGTCCCAAATATGTCAATCTCTCCTTCGTCGCATCTACCTGTCAATTAGCCACCTAGGTGATGTCACAATACTAGTGCCCTTCTTCCCATTAGATACAACTTAGCAATATTCTCGTAGCATAATTTAGCGTTAATCAATAATTTTATAATAGTAGTTATAAAATCAAAAATGAAGAATGTTTGAAGTGACATTAGGAGTACACACACAACTCTAGACTAGACAGAAAATCCAACTCCATTACTAGCTCCCTGAGGAAATCGATCCTGACCTCTATTCAGGTAAAAGCTATTATGACCCTATCTTCCTACCTTGGTGTAGCATCGAGTTGGCAAAGCACAGTCGAGGGTATGATTTCTCAGATGCCCTACTCCGAGCTCTTGTGGCAAACTCTTAAAAGGTCGTTGGGAGGTCTGTTCCTATGGTAAGATCACTTTTCCAATCAGGTTGTGTTAGGCCTCTCCTTTTACTATCAAGTTCTTATTCTCTTTACTTTCTTTCTCAGGTTTTCCTATGGATGTCGAGCATAGTCCTCCTGTTGGTGATGAGGACTTTCTTGTTAATTCTCCTACTCCAGGACAGGCTGGAGAGAAGAAGAGGAGGAGGGCTCCGAGCTCCTCGAGCTCGGTGAAAAAGAAACCGGGGAGAAGGCTGGTCCATAAGCTAAAAGAGACCTCCAGCTCCTGTATGTCTGACTCGGACTTACTCTGCTGGCTCGGGAGCGAGTCTGAAGAGGAAGAAACATTAGTAGCCCAAGAGCCATCGGTCCCTAAGGAATGATGCCAACCAATGGGAGAATAACATAGGCTAATTCCCCCCAAATTGAAGAGGCCGATGCATCGGTGGGGGATGAGAGATGCCAGTTTTTCCCCACCCGATGTCATTGACATAACAAGATCTCCTTTTTTCATGGACTCGATGTTTTATGAAGCTCAAACGACAAAGGAGCGGCCGAATGAGCGGGTCCATGGAGTGGATGATCCCCTCCAAAGTTTTTTTGATGGTGTGGACTTCACTACCACGGAGAATGTCATCGGATTGGGTAACTTAGAAGTATCAAGGAAAAGTCTGCCCTCGGGGGCAGGTGGATATAATTTGAGCCCAAGACTGGCCAACTGGTTCCTTGCCCCGAGTGCTGACCTTGATCAGAAGTGGTCGTCACTATCACAGTTTGGGAGAATGTCCGGGTTCTTTCCACACCTGTTGGGGTAGATAGTTACCTCTGATGCCTGGTAATCGAAGACGACTAGGAAAATATGAACAAGGTGGATTCCCTATGCCTGTTCAACGAAGCACAACAAGCGCTGAACCGAGTAAGGTGTCACCATACCTTTTCACTTTTTAGCTTTTGTTATTGGTGGTTCTAACATTGATTTTTATTTTTGCAGGTCTCAGTGCTTCACCACAAGACCTTTCTCGAGTATCAATAAGAGCTGAGCCAACTCGAGGCTGAAGCTAGAGAGCTCACCGAGAAGAGAGACATGTACAAACTTCTAGGTGAGCAGCGTGAAGAAGAGGCTAAGAGCCTTCGATCCAAGTTGGACGTGGCTCAAAACGAACACGTCGACTTGGTGGAACAGGTAAAAATCTTTGAAGTTAGTGATGACGAACTAGATAGGCTTACTAAAATTTAGAACCCACAAGTTCAACAGAAGATCGATCAAATCGACCAGCTTCGGGCCGAGCTAGACGTTATTAAGGTCGAGGCTGAGAAGTGGAAAGACAAAATGGACTGCTTAGCCTAGGAAAAGGAAATTGCCCAGGAAAAAATGGCCTTGAGGGAGGCTCAACTTCGAATGATGAGGGAGACGGCTGATTCACAGTCCTAAAAAGCTGAGGAGCTCCAATCTCAACTAGGCTCAGTTGTTGCCGATCGAGATACCCTCGCTAAGGAGCTTAAAGTGACCAAGCCTGTGGCTGAAATAACCAAGGCCGATGACAAAGAGATGGTGACCTAGTATAGAGACGATGCTTCTAAGACCGTTTGAAACATATTGTTGAGTATGGGAAGTGGCAATCCCGAAGGGAGGCCCTCGAGGAGGTTCATGCTTGGGATTTTAATTTGTCGGCCAGGATCGCAAGTGGTAAGGGGATAAAGGCCAAGTCAAAGAAGTTGTCTTACCCCGAGGATGAAGAAGAAGAAGAAGACTCTGAGGGCCCTGGAAGATCCGCAGACAGAGAAGACCCTGATGATCCGATAATGAGGCGGGCTCCGGTAAGGACTAGGCTACCTAGATGCCTCGCAAATGTTTTTGCTTTTCTGCTTTTTTGTTTTATCTTATTTTTTATCGAGGTTGTTTGGCCTTTGTAAAAATTTCTTGAGGCTTTTTGGACTATGTAAAAATATTTTGATATATTTATACAAGGCTTTTTCACTTTAACAAATTCCAAGTTTTTTTCCTTTTACAATTGCAAAGATATCGAATGCCTTAGCACGTAAAGATTAAGTCTTGTTTGGAGGTTCAAATAGGCCTAGTTCTCGATATTATTTCACTTAAAACTTGTTGTGGGGGTTGGGGGGGGGGGGCGCTCGTTATTCCCAAAATCTATCCCCAAAGTACTTAGAATATTCTGGGTTACAATTTGCCAAGGGTAGCCTTTTGAACTGGTTTTAAAAAATCTTAAAGACCTTATGTTTTGGTTAATGATCTCGAATGTCTATGAGCCATTCTAGGACAGCCGTAGCTTTTAGTTTGGGTATTGCCCAATAGTCTTGTTAATCTGAGTCATCTGGCTTACCCAAGAAAACCTTTCCCGAATGGGGATGGCCGTAGGTTTTAAAGTTCGGGCACTGCCTAATAGGCCTTTTTCCCTTATGCTTCGCTATCCGAGGCCGTCCGAATATGCCTTTGATGACAGTTCCTTAGTGAGGTGGACCTTGGGCTCGAAGCTTTTAGGGACCAAATGCATGAAAGAAAAAAATTATAAAAAGGGCAAAATATTTATCCGCATGGTAAAAACTTCCTTTCATTTTTGTACGTATTGAACAAGGTTACACATGTATACAAACTTTTTGTTAGGGCTTGGGTGGTCTATGTGGGCACGGTTCATTTAACTATTTGACCCCTACAATAAATCCTATCGACTAAGCCTAGGCTATTTGACCACAGAGTTTCTTTCCCTACTAAAGCCATTATCCGAGGGTGATGCCCCCCCAGTGTTCGAGGCCGATCATAGAGAAGCCTCGGGTACAATTAAAATGATCCTTAACGCTAGGTCATAACCGTTCTTCGATTCGAAGTTAGCACGATCCACTGTTGTCTTGTTAAAAACCTTGCCGAAAAACCTATTTGGGACAAAATCGGTTTAAGGAAAAAAGAATTCAACGCATGCTTTCAGGACTAAAAATTGTATCATTCCTTGTCGGTTGCCTGCAAGTTTTAGTCCAAAATGTAAATAAAAGAAATTAATGGGGTCGTACCTTAGCAATAATATCATTTCAAGTGAGTTATATTATAGTTGTTTGGTAGTTGCTCACCGTTCATTACTCCAAGTTTGTAGGACCCTTTTTCGGTGATCTTGATAATTTGATGCGAACCTTCCCTATTGGGCCCCAGCTTTCCTTCGCTCGGGTTCCGGGTGTCTAGTGTGACTTTCCTTAATACAAAGTCCCCAATGTTGAAGTGTTGAAGGTTGGTTCTTCGATTGTAATACCTCTCGATCCGTTGTTTTTGGGCAGCCAACCGAACGAGGGAGACTTCGCGCCTTTCATCTAATAGTTCCAGGCTCATATTCATGGCCTCGTTGTTTGACTATTCAGTTGCATATTGGAATCTAAGACTCGGATCTCCCATTTCGACCGATATTAGAGCTTCTGTGCCATAAACTAGTAAGAACGAGGTGGCCCCGGTACTAGACTTTGAGGTCGTACGGTACGCCCAAAAGACTTCGAGCAAGATTTCTTTCCACTTTTTTTTGGTGTCGGTCAATCTCTTCCTGAGGTTTTGGAGTATGGTTTTGTTCATGGACTCTGCTTGCCTATTCCTACTAGGGTGATAAGGTAGTGAGAGGATCCTTTTAATATTATGTTCTTCGAAAAACTTGCATACTTTGCTTCCGATGAACTGCTTTCCATTGTCACAGCCGATCTCGATCAGTATCCCAAACCGGTATATTATATGTATCCCACCCGAAATCGATGACTTCCTTCTCCCTGACTTTCTCAAACGGCGGGCTTCCACCCATTTAGAAAAATAGTCTGTTATAAACGATATAAATTGAGCCTTACCGGATGCCCATGGGATGGGGACGATAATGTCCACCCCCCATTTCAAGAACGACTAAGGGGACAAGACCGAATATAGCAGCTCCCCGGGCTGGTGAATCATCAGGGGATGCCTCTGACATCCGTCACATTTTCGTACAAACTCCCTCGCGACTTTTTCCATGTCGACCCAGTAATAGCCGGCTATGATTATTTTCCGAACTAATGACTCGGTGCTGAATGATTTCCACAGGTGCCTACGTGGAATTCCTTTAGAATATACTTGGTGTCTCCCGGTCTTAGACATATTGCGAGTGGGACATCGAACATTCTTCGGTACAAGGTACCTTCCTCGGACAAGCTGAACCGGGCTGCCTTTGTGCGCAGAGCCCTCGAGTCCTTGGGATCCAAATGTAATTTTTGTTCTTCATATACTCTATATATTTATTTCTTCAGTCCCAAGTTATCTCGTTGAGTTTATCTCGGTGTGGCCTTCCTCCACTACCGATCTTATGAGTTGTACAACCGTCCCCATCATCATCGACCGACAATCCCAAGTTAGAGGAGCATCAGCCTCGCTGTTTAGATCCTGAGTTACATGTTGTAGAGTCCACTCCTTGAACTGATGTAACATTACTTGTAGTTTATCCAAGTATCTTTTCATTCATTCTTATCTGACCTGGAATGTCCCATTAACTTGGTTCAACACAAGGATGGAGTCGTACTTAGCTTAGATCACCTTTGCCCCCAAGCTTTTGGCCAATTCAGGACTTGCAATCATGGTCTCATAGTCGGCCTCGTTGTTAGTAAACTTTACAGTACTAATAGATTGTCCAACTACATTAACCGATGGTGGCTTCAATATGATGCCAAGTCTAGACCCCTTTGCGTTCGAGGCATTGTCTGTAAAGAGGGTCTAGATTCCCGAGGAAATCCCCAAGTTTAACAACATTTCTATTTTGACCTAGGGTATTAAGGCCGGCATAAAGTCATCCATGAAGTCTGCCAATATTTAGGATTTGATGGCGGTTCGGGGTCGATTATGCTAATTTCCACAACCTATTTGGCCAGTCATCCCGAGAGTTCAAGTTTATGCATTATTTTTCTCAATGGGTAAGTAGTTACAACACAATAGGGTGGCATTGAAAGTATGGTTTTAGCTTCCTAGAGTCGCTTAAAAAAGCGAGCGCCAATTTTTCTAGGTGAGGATACCTACTTTTGGCCTCGCCTAGAGTTCTACTTATATAATAGATAGGAAATTATGTACCTTCTTCTTCCCGAACCAGCACTCCACTTACTTCCACCTTGAATACTTCCAAGTATAGGTATAATTGTTCGTCTTCCTTCGGAATATGAAGAAAATGTGGGATCGAGAGTACCGTTTGAGTTCCTCCGAGGCTTGCTGGCATTTTAGAGTCCACGAGAAGTTAGTCTTCTTCTTCAATAGTAAGAAGAACCATTGGCTTTTGTCGAACGATCTTGAGGTCAATCGACCTAAGGTGACTATGCGACCGGTTAACCTTTGAACAACTTTCACGTTGCCCATAACAGTGATGTCTACGATGTCTTTGATCTTATCGGGGTTAATCTCGACCCCCCAGTTGGATACCATGAATCCAAGAAATTTCCCGGACCGGACTTCGAACGTGCATTTCTCCGGATTCAGCTTCATGTTATACTTCTTCAATATGCTGAAGGTTTCCTGCAAATGCTTTAAATGGTCCTCTGCATGCAGGGACTTAACTAACATGTCATCAATGTAAACCTCCATAGATTTTCCAATTTGTTCTTCGAACATCCGATTTACTAGGCGTTGGTAAGTGGTGACAGCGTATTTTAGTCTGAAAGGCATTACCTTATAGCAGTAGGTATTGTACTTAGTGATGAAGGACGTTTTTTCCTGGTCGTCTGGGTCCATCCGAATATGGTTGTACCAAGAATAGGCGTCGAGAAAATTGAGTATCTCGTGGTCGGCTGTCGTATCGATCATACGATCGATATTGGGAAAAGGGAAAGTCGTCGGGGCATGCCTTATTAAAATCTTTGTAGTCTACTTACATTTTTAATTTATTCCCCTTTTTAGGGACTACCACTACATTAGCTAACCAATCCGGGAATTTAACCTCCAGAATCGACTCTATTTTAAGGAGTTTAGATACCTTGTCTTTGGTGAATGTTTGTTAGACTTCGGACGGAGGTCTCTTTTTCTGCTTGATTGGATGAATCATCGGGTCCAGGCTCAGCTTGTGAGTGATTATTTTCGGTGGTATACCTATCATATAAAGGTGGGACCAAGCGAAATAATCCATGTTATCTATAAGGAATTGGATGAGTGTTTTCCTAAGCTCGGGACTTAGCCTCGGGCCTAGGTATACCTTATGATCAGGCAAATGCTCGATCGACTGTTGACTTAGTGGTGTCGGAATCATTGGGATTATGAATGACCCGGGACCCCGTAGTCGTCGTCTTCATCAATCTCCTGCGTTTGGGCTGAGGCCGGTGTTTGTAATTTCTATTTGGTTTCTTCCTTGGCGAAAGGCCCCAGACTTTTTGTCATTGTCAGTGCAAATATCAGGATCACTGCTTCGACCATGAATATTTCCTTTGCGGCCGGTTGTTCTTAGTAGATTGTTTTAATCCCTGCTGGCGTTGGGAATTTTAACACTCGGTGTAGAGTCGAGGGTACAACTCTTATGTTGTGGATCTATGGCCTCCCGAACAGAGTGTTGTACTTTATATCGCCTTTAATTACATTGAACTTTGCTTCTTGGATGGTCCCGATGGCGTTCACCAGTAATGTTATCTCCTCTTTGGTGGTTTCACGTGCCATGTTGAATCCGTTTAGAACTCGGACTACAGACATGGTTTGATCTTGTAGACCGAGTTGTTCCACGACCCTCAATCTGATGAAGTTGGCCGAGCTACCTGGATCAATTAGCACATGCTTAACTCGAGATTTATTTATGAGTACATATATTACCAGTGCATCATTGTGGGGCTGTACGATCCCTTTTACGTCTTTGTCATTAAATGACAGGGTTCCTTTGGGCACATAATCCCAAGTCCATTTTCCTTTGCGATGGATACTTTGGTGCACTTTAACATCGGCCCCTAGGGAATGTCGACCCCATCGATGATCATGTTAATGATGTGCTGAGGTTCTTCATGGCCTACCTGCTTATTAGCGTCGCTATTCCTGAAATGACTCTTGGCTCATTCGCTAATGAATTGTCAGAGATGCCCGTTGTCGAATAACCTAGCTACTTTCTCCCTCAATTGTCGTTAATCCTTAATTATGTGGCCATGAGTGCCATGATATTTTCACATTAGATTGGGATCCCTTTGGGCTAGATCAGATTGTAGGGGTCGGAGCCATTTGGTGTGTTTGATGTGCACGATGGCAGATACTATAGCGGCGACATGTATATTAAAGTTGTACTCCGAAAGCCTTAGCATTTACTTGGTTCCAATAGGCCTATCAAAACTATTTTTTCTCATGAGTCCCCGGTTGTTCTGACCTCGATCACTTCTTCTTTCACTTCTTATGGGGTTTCTCCCAGACCCGTTACCTCATCGATCCCCATTGTACGGTTGGTAATGATCCCTCCTTGATCCCGGTTCATGATCGATGTCTCTATTGACTATATCGACGGTTCTAACGGGATAAACGGACACGGAAGGAGCCCCAAGGTGATCTTCCTCGACCCTGATTTTTGGTTGATACCGGTTATGCACGTCGGCCCAAGAGATAGCCGAATATTTTACCAGATTTTATTTCAACTATTGTGACGCAACGATCTTCGAACATTGAGTCCTTGGGTAAAGACTTGAATGGACCAATCATCTGTGACTAGAGGCAAGTCCATTCGCTCTATTTCAAACCGGGACACGAATTCTCTGAGCATATCATTTTCCCTCTGTTTCACTTTAAAAAGGTCTGACTCTCTGGTCTCGACCTTGATAGCCCCGTCGTGCGCTTTCACAAAGGAGTTTGCAAGCATAGAAAACAAGTCAACAGAATTAGGAGGTAGGTTGTGGTACCATACCATGGCCCCTTTGGACAGAGTTTCCATGAACTTTTTCAGCAGGACAAACTCGATCTTATCGTCCTCCAAATCGTTCTCTTTGATGGCACAAGTGCAGGAGGTCACGTGCTTATTTGAATCGGTCGTGCCATTAAACTTAGGAATCTCGGGCATAGGGAACTTCATAGGAATCGACTTTGGAGTGGCACTTGGAGGAAAAGGTTTTTGAAAAAACTTCTTTGAGTCTAGGCCCTTCAATATCAGTGGTGCTCCTGGGATTTGATCGATCATGGAATTGTAGGTTTCCACCTTCTTGTCATTGACTTTGATTTTTTTCTCTCCCAACTCTATCTGTTTTGTTAGTTTTTTGAGCATATTTATAATCGTATGGTTGGTCCCCGACTCGTTTTCATTCGACCTCTTCGGGATCGATTCATTTCTATGGACGATTTTCCGGGATGGCTCAGGCTCAATCCTTCTCGACCTGCGGCTCTGGTTCTGGAGCTGGGGTGTCGTTGCATGTTGAGCCTGTAACATTTCGAAGATTACCCACAAGTTGATCCCATCATCTTCACCGTCGTGAGTATTACATTATTCGAGTCTTTCGAAGAAAATTTTATATATTTTGTATTTCAACGTTAATTTCAGCAAGTCATTTTGTGCAACTGACCGGACTTCTCTGCGAATACTGTTCTCAGGATCGGTAGGCAAGTTTGCATTGATGCCACATGCGAGCTAGCGTCGATTGGGTCCGCAACTGGAACTTCGTTGGGATAGACAAGGGGCACCTTGTTACCGGGTGCTATGTTGTTGTTCTCACCATGGTGGTCGAATTCAATATCCACATTCAGAGGGGCAGACTGGGAGATCGACATTTCAAACTTTAACACGAAATCAAAAGCACTCTAAACAATAAGGGGTCGTTTGGTAGGGTGGATAAGAATAATGATATATATGGTGTATTAGTAATGCAAAGATTAGTAATACATGTATTAGTAATGCAAACATTAGTTATGTAGAGATTATTTTTTATACATTGTTTGGTGTGGTGGTCTATTAAAAAGTATAATGCATTACATAATTTTTTAAAAAAATAGTTGTTTACAAAAATGCCCTCTACATTCTTTAGTTTTAAGAGACTTTAAGCACGATTTTATCTTTAGGCATACTAATGCATGCATTAATAGCCTTGGTATTACTAATACCATGGTTTTGCTGTGCGTTAGCTATACACAAGATAATACCAAATAGGATGTATAACTAATGCTTATATTAGTTATACATAGATTGAAAAAGTGTACCAAACAAGGTATTACTAATACACAAAACTAATGCAAGCATTATTTTGTGTAATGCACTCTACCAAACGACCTCTAAGTGTAAAATAGGGTGTGCTATAGAAGTTTGTATCAAACAGCCACTATTATCCTTAGTCCCATTGTAGACGACAAACTATTTATGCTCAAAATCGGATAACAATTGAATTTGTAAGTGATTTTAAGGATATGCGGATTAATTTGACACAAAGTTATAAATTGGATTAGATTGAACAAGTAAAGATAAAATAAAATCAAACCATGCGAATAAGACAGTTTCAACCTTAGTGAAATTTTCACCCTATATCCAGGCTTGCTATAGTCAACATTGATGAACAAGTGAAAAAAGCTAAATAATAGAGAAAATAATAATATATTGCCTTGGAACGCATATTACAATTGTTTTTATTAGTAATCGGACCCCTATATAGTAGAAGAGTTCTACATCAGGTAAAACTCTATAACATGTAAAAAAAAAAATCTTCTAATTAACTGATTGCCAGTTCCCTACATGTCGAGATCCCCGCCGTGATATACGGCCGGTCACGGATATTTTGGCCTTCCGTTGGTTATGCTTGATTGTCGACATTGTTCTTCGAAGTTGTTCGAGGCCAGGACCGATTCTGGAACTATGATCTCGATATTCCCGAGGGCAGACGTCGTGTCCGAGGGATCTGGCTCGATTAGACTTTTGGCTTGATCTTGGTCCCTTGCCATCATATCTCGAGCCCGACTTATCTTATCGGAAGTCGAGGTGCATCATAAGCTCGATTTTACCGGTATACAAAGGGTACACAAGTTTAGTTTTAGACTTGTGTTCATAAATATACTTTGGAAAATGATTACACGTTAGTCGTTAGTTCAAGTTTGCTGAAAGGTTTTCAAGAAGCATTTAAAAACCAAACACAAAACCAGGCTTATGGAAAGGAAATTAAACAGGAAAAAAAAAATAGTTAGATTTATAACTAGTAACTAAAAAATATTCATAATTTTAAACGTAATTTAAATTTAGCTAATTTTTATTTAAAGATAAAATCTAATAAAAAACACCCTTAAAAATCCGAAAATATTTTAGCATAATATGCTGCAGTTTGGATTTTTGTACATATGAGATACCAATATAATGTGCTAGAGTTCTATAATTTAACATATTATGCTGGAACTTTTCGTATTTCAGCAAACTAGTAGCTATTTTTCAATAGTTTTGCAAATGATGACTATTTTTCAATTACCTTCGGAAACTTGACAGCCCAATGGTTATTTAAGAATACACTTTTTGCCGCATTTAACTAAATGATCAGATCAACTGTTTATTTATGTAAATCAAAAATTCACTTTATATTTGATGCTGCTTCATCAAAATTATTAATGCTACTTATAATAATTTCCCAATTTAATCAAATAAATTCTTTGTTAACGAATAACAAAACTAAAATATCAAAATATATGAGGTAGCAGGTATTTCGTCAACCAAAATTAATAATTATTGAAATTTAATAACAAAATCAACATATCATTGAGTCAATCATCCGTTATGTTAACCAGTTTTTAGTTAGAATTTTTTTGCCTTAGCAAGTAAAGTTAAAATTGAGATTTCCAATATTTGCTATCAACGGCTGGAGGAGTTTTCACAGTTCACACTCGAGCGCGTGAAGGTACGTATCAGTTGACTAATTCGAGTTGAGATCATGCTTATGTGGCGTGACATGTGCGGACTCCATGGCCCCACACCTCTTTTTCCAAAGTAAACAAAACAGTACAGCGTGTACTGTGCTCCTTAATAAGCCATATTTGTACCAACCGCGCATCCTATGCGACAAAAATAACGGTTGTGAATCCGCGCATCACTCTATTTTTTGTATTATTTTTCACTTTAAAATGGTATAACATCAAATCTATTCCAACCATTACACTATTTTTTATATTAAATTTTTTCTTTCTTCTATATTATATTATTATCTTCTATTTACTTTTTATTTTTTATTTCCTTCAAACTAATACTATTTTTTTCTTTTTCCATATTCATTATATATAATCCACATTCAACACTTATATAATCATTTATTATAAAATTTTACATAAAGGATAAATTAACAAAAAATAAAATTATTGATAAAACATAAATAAATATTACATCATAGTCAAATTTAATTATCCTCCTTTTATGTACTTTAATTATAATGTATTTTTATTTTATGTATTATTATTTTTAAATAATGATTATATTTCTTTTTATACAATTATAATAATAATAAAATTAACTTATAATATTATATAAATATAATATATACAAAAATTCATATATCAAAAAATAGGATATAAAATTAAAATTATAAAAATCTTAATATAAAAGTTAATTATATACACAATATATGATAAATTAAAAGT
>MU742350.1:66128-84373 GCA_026770625.1 Nicotiana glauca
TATATATATATATATATATATATATATATATATATATATATATATATATATATATATATATATATATATATATATATATACGTTTTTGTCTAGTTTCTAACGCCTCAAATCGTTCGTCATTTGGACACCCCTACAAGAAGTTAAGACCAAATTACCAAAGGCTGAAAGAATGTGATTTTGCGGTTAGATATGCGACTGCAAAATCATTATGCGAACCGCAAAAGTGGTCTGCGGACCACAAAATGGTTGCAGACCTAACCAGTGCAGCCCAGTTCTGGGCATCAGTTTTGCGGTCCATTATTCGACCCGCATACCTATTGTGCGGTCCATTGTATGTCATGCCTCAAATTCGAGGGACATGGTCGGCGCTCGACCGGGTAGCCCCAGTCAAGCGGACCTAGGTGTCGTTCCCACCCCACGTATTACCCCGTATTTTTCATTACTTATTAGCCAAATAAAATAACCATTTATAGTTAAAACACCTATTTATATCAAAACATACACACGGTACATGATCCTTAGCGTGGTTTACATTTTACATAGCCCAACACACAAGATACATATTACATAAATTCATGACCCATATTTTTTGTCTACGGAGCCTCTAAACATGAAAAAGGATGATACAGAACTTGCCGGTATACCTTATACAAATATCAAAACAAGATCCCAAAACAGAAGCGCCATGAGCCACGTAGGGCCCCAAAAGGAAAGGGGCTCACCAATTCAGCTGACGGGAAGTGAAGAGGAGCTACGGTCGGATGACTAGAGTACCTGCTATAGATCCACCTACAATCATAACACGAATGTAGTGCCCCCGACAAAAGGAACGTCAGTACACATGAATTGCACTGGTATGTATGAACAAACTTTGCTCTAAGTAAACTCAAACCATACACAAGTAGGTAACAGTAATAGAAACAACAATCAAATGCACAAGGAAGGGACAATCAACCAAACAAGTTTACAATCTCTCCTGTTTCCCCTTCCACATTTCCACATCACTAATTTAATAATTTTCTCATATTATCATTTCAATAGTGATTTCGATCACTTTCCACCCTTATTACCTCGGCCACCCTTATCACCACAACCCACACCTTATTACTTCGTGTTGCGGCGTGCAACCCGATCCCACCGAACAATCACGATTCGCAAACAATATAACAACAATGAACAATTCACAAAGATCAACAACACACTTCTTAAGAAGTAACAACAACAATTTACAAGTATTTCCATAACCATCAATACTATTTCCATCATACTCAACAACTCACATGTGTTTTATGTCACAACGATAATTGCCAGCAATAAGCCATAGATGTTGCTATCACAGTTATTCCAGTTGCATCATTTACGATTTCCTTCCGTCATTTGTTCCTCATCTGTTACCACATATCACATTCACAATCATACCAACCACACGAATTTCACAATTTATCCACGTAGATATCACATACCAAACATTCGTACAACAAACAAGGCGATTTTATAAAGGTCAAAGTTAGCCATACATACCTGGAGCCGAATTTCCTTTTAACTTCTATTTTCAATTTACCAAATAGTCTAGCAACATCAATCTAGTACAGAAGTTAATACACATGACTTAGAATTGGGGTTCACAATTGCTACTCAAACTTATTTAGGTTATCAGTCCTTGTTTTTTTGCAAACCTCTATCTCTACCCAGTTTCCCCTTGCTAGGTTTTAGGTTTTACGAAGGAATGCATGTATAATTTCAACCATTAATTTCAAGAATCAATGCATGAGACTCCCCCTAGTTTAAACCTGAAAATCAAGGAAAAAGGTTAGGGATTTTACCTGCAAGAATGGGGATGAGGGCAATTACTTTGAATTTTTTCAGCCCGGATAGTTTTGAAGAATCAAATTGATGAAGATTGCTTTCTCTCTCAAGAACTCTCCCTTCCCTCTCTCTTATTTTGTTCAGAAGATCATTAAAAATGAGGGGTTGGGGTGTTTTATTAAAAAGGGGTCGAATTTAAAATTTTAGAAAAATAGAAGCTCGAGCAGGATCTGCGGTCGCACTTTGCAATCGCAGAATCGAAATGCGGTCCGCAGATTGGACCGCAGAAGTGCCCCAAAACTTTGAGCATTTCTACTTTGGTATGCGACGGGAATGCGGTCCGCATTCCTGTTCTGCGGTCGCATAATGCATCACAGAACTGACCTTCACAAATCCTTGAGGAATTTATGCGTTGATTATGTGGTCCGCATATTGATTATGCGATTGCATAGTAGACCACATTTTCAACATCAATCTCGACTAACTTCTGATTAACTCTGCGGCAGAAATGCAGTCCGCATACCTGATCTGTGACCGCATTCTGGACCGCATAGTTGCACTTTTCTGGAAAATTTTGATTCTTAATTTTTAAGTGCAAAATCAGTAAAAAAAGTAAAATTTTTTTTTTACACATTCTCAACACATATACAGAATATGACACTCAGATTACTAGGCTTTGAGCACAAACTTTCATGGGGCCTTACATCCTCGCCCACTTAAAATCATTCGTCCTCGAATGAGGATTTTTGAAAATCAGTTGGTTTGAAAAACATGATATGCAAGCTCCCAATTTTTTTCCACTAACTCCCATATTTTAGAAAAATTTTGCCAGAGTTTCCTTTGTAATTTAGACATATCTACTTGTCAGAGAGCCCCAGAAATACATTTCCATGCACCATTACAGAATTCCTATTATCCCTATAACTGGTATACAATTCATCACCCCTGTACTTACACATATTAAATCACTTGACACACTTTTGCACATAGCTTGATTACTTCAATGAGTCACATACCGTTCAACCACTTCGATTCACCATACACATGCAAATTAATCATTACCAATCTACACTATCATAAGCCAACTACTTATCACAAGAGTTCTTACAAAACTTTCATTTACCAAGAAAGGTTTGCATATGACTCAAATAATCACAACACATACAATTTCAGCACAATTTGAAGAATTACAATAGTAAGGCATTTAGGGGAGAAATGGGGTGTCTTTGCACCAAATGGGACACAATGCCAGTTCGCTTAGGGACAAGAGTTCGCACGATCACTACTAGACTTGTTCAAACAAATGGGGATATTTTTCTTTCATCTCATCTTCCGCTTCCCACGTGGCTTCCTCGACTTGTTGATTTCGCCACAATACTTTAACTGAAGCAATTTCCTTATTTCACAATTTACGGACTTGCCTATCAAGAATAGCAACCGAAATTTCTTCATACGATAACTCTTAAGTAACCTTGATGTCTTCAACTGGCATGATGATGGACGGATCTCCAACCACTTTCCTTAACATAGACACATGGAATACCGGGTGCACTAAGGACATTTCAGGGGGCAACTCCAGCCTATAAGCAACTTGCCCGATCCTTTGAATGATCCGATAAGGCCCGGCATATCTAGGACTTAGCTTCCCTTTCTTCCCAAATCGCATGACTCCCTTTATAGGAGACACTGTCAAGAATACCCAATCATCTACTTGGAACTCCAATTCTCTTCGACGAACATCCGCATAGGATTTCTGGCAACTCTGAGAAGCTTTCATCCTTTCCTGAATGACTTTAACTTTCACCATAGCCTGGTGCACAAGATCCGGTCCTATCAATTCTGCTTCACCCACTTCAAACCACCCAATCGGAGACCTACACCTTCTTCCGTACAATGCCTCAAATGGGGCCATCTGAATGCTAGCATGAAAGTTGTTATTGTAAGAAAATTCTGTAAGTGGCAAGTGATCATCCCAATTACCTTTTAAATCCAAGACACAAGCCCGCAACATATCTTCAAGCGTCTGAATAGTCCGCTCGGCCTGACCGTCAGTCTGCGGGTGGAAAGCTATGCTGAGATTCACCTGAGTACCCAACCCTTACTGAAATTTCCTCCAAAAATTAGCTGTGAACTGAGCCCCTCGATCCGAAATAATAGAAAGTGGGGTACCATGAAGCCTTACTATTTCCTTGATATACAACCGAGCATATTGTTTTACAGTATCACTAGACTTGACTGGCAAGAAGTGAGCTGATTTGGTGAGTCGATCCACTATTACACAAATTGAGTTAAATTTGCACTGGGTACGAGGTAATCCTACCACGAAATCCATGTTGATCATCTCCTATTTCCACTTTGGTATTTTCATAAGCTGGGTTAACCCACCGGGCCACTGATGCTCAGCTTTTACTTGCTGATAATTTGGACATTTAGATTCAAATTCAGCCACACCCCTCTTCATACCGCTCCACCAATAAATCTCCTTGAGATCGTGATACATTTTCGTAGAACCTGGGTGCACCGAATACCTGGAATGATAAGCCTCCACCATTACCCTTATCCGAAGGTTATCCACATCTGGAACACATGGCCTACCCTGACATCGTAACACACTATCATTGCCGCCGAGTGAAAATGCCAAAGTTTTGTTGTTCAGAACTACCTCCTTCATCTGTGCCAATGCTGGATCAATGAACTGCTTTTCCTTGACTTCCGCTACAAGAGACGATTCAGTTCTGTTATGCACCATAATTTCCTCCTCATTTGGGTTCGAAATACAAACCCCAAGACTGGCCAACTGATAAACCTCTCGAGCTAGGAGCCTCTGATCCGCTCCCATGTGAGCCAAGCTACCCATGTATTTCTGACTGAGGGCGTCGGCCACCACATTCGCCTTTCCTGGATGGTATAAGATGTTCATATCATAATCTTTAAGCAATTCTAACCACCACCGCTGCCTCAAATTTAACTCCTTCTGCTTGAACAAATATTGAGACTCTTGTGGTCCGAGAACACATCCACATGGACACCATAAAGATAATGCCGCCATATTTTCAAGGAAAATACAACTATTGCAAGCTCCAAATCATGCATTGGGTAATTATTCTAGTGATTCTTGAGTTGCCTTAAAGCATACACTATAACCTTCCCATGCTGCATCAATATGTACCCCAAACCGACCCTGGAGGCATCAGAATAAACCATAAATCCTTCTGTGCCTTGCAAAGCCAATATCGGTGTCGAGGTCAACCTTGACTTCAATTCCTGAAAACTTTTCTCACAAGCGTCGGACCACTGGAACTTAACTGCTTTCTACGTCAATTTAGTCAATGGGGAGGCGAGGGTAGGGAATCCCTCCACAAACCTCCGATAGTACCCAGCTAAACCCAAGAAGCTACGAACCTCCGTCGGGGTCGTGGGTCTAGGCCAATCCTTCACCACTGCAATCTTCTGCTGATCTACTTGAATCCCCTCACTGGAAACAACATGACCCAGAAAAGTGACGGACTCCAACCAAAATTCACATTTTGAAAATTTAGCGTACAACTGGTGCTGATGAAGAGTCTGCAAAAGCGCTCTGAGGTGATCGGCATGATCCTCCCTGCTCCGCGAATAAACGAGGATGTCGTCAATGAAAACTATCACAAAGGAGTCTAGAAATGGCTTGAAAATCCGATTCATAAGGTCCATGAAAGCTGCCAGGGCATTGGTTAGCCCAAAAGACATGACTAAGAATTCGAAGTGACCATAGCGAGTTCTGAAGGCGGTCTTAGGAATATCCTGCTCTTTGATCTTCAATTGGTGATACCCGGACCGCAGATCAAATTTGGAGAAGAACTTTGCACCTTGCAATTGGTCGAACAAATCATCTATCCGAGGTAAAGGATATTTATTCTTGATGGTGATTTTGTTAAGCTGTCGATAATCAATGCACATCTGAAGCGATCCATCCTTCTTTCTAACAAAAAGAACCGGAGCACCCCACGGCGACACACTTGGTCGTATGAACCCCTTCTCTAATAAATCCTTCAGCTGCTCCTTTAACTCTCTTAACTCTGCTGGCGCCATTCTGTATGGTGGAATAGATATTGGCTGAGTATCTGGCAATACATCAATCCCAAAATCAATCTCCCTATCTGGCAGAATCGCTGGAAGCTCATCCGGAAACACTTCAAGAAACTCATTTACAACTGGCACAGACTCGGGGACAGGCACTTCTGAAGTGGTGTCTGCCACCCCGACCAAATTATAGATACACCCCTTCTTAATCATCTTCGAAGCCTTAGGTAAGAAATAAACCTACCCTTTCACACCACACCATTTCCTTTCCATTCAATAACCGGCTCGTTAGGGAACTCGAGTCTCATGACTCTCGTTCGGCAGTCAAGTTTGGCAAAGCACGAATAAAGCAAGTCCATCCCCATGATTACATCAAAATCTACCATTCCAAGCTCAATAAGATCGGTCATGGTAACACGACCATACACCATGACAACACAACTCCTATAAACTCGCAAGGCTATAATAGAATCACCAACCGGAGTCGATACACAGAACGGCTCGTGAAGCTGTTCGGGTTCTATCCCAAAGCTTGAAAAATTGAATGGGCTGACATAAGACAAAGAGGACCCTGGATCAATAAGAGCATAGCAATCGATAGACTGAACAGACAAGATACCTGTAACAACATGTGGAGAAGCCTCAGCACTCTGGCGAACACTCAAAGCATAGAACCGGCTAGGTCCACCTCTACCACGAGCTCTACCCCTAACTGCACCATGCCCTGCTGGATCTAGAGGATGCACGGATGATGTAGCAACTGATGAACCAGATGACTGGGCAGATCCCCTACCCATGCCCTGACCGGGCGCACGGCAGTCCCGCTGGATGTGACCTCTCACCCAGCACCTATAACATACCAGGATATCCAAATAGCAAGTCTCTGTATGGAATCTCCCATACTTGGGGCATGTAGTTCCCCCCTGCTGCTCAGACCTCACTCCTGGACGACCGATCTGACGGGACCTCCTACTGTCTGAACCTGGTCTCGAGTGACTGATCTGCTGATAACTGTGCATGGATGGTGGTGCAATCGCTGATGAATGAGCATATGACTGGGATGGTCCTGATGATCCTCTCCCCGAAACTGGTCTCCCTGAGTGACCCATTGACCGGGGCCTGCTGCTACTCTCATTTTCTGCCCGTATCTTCAACTTCCTAGCCTATGTGGTTTGAGCGGATCCTACGATCTTTCCATAATTCATATCTGAGTGTAAGGCCGATGTAGAAGCCTTATTCACCACCAAAGGACTAAGGCCCTAAATGAAACGCCGAACTCGAGCATCCATGGTCGACACTAACTGAGGAGCATACTTGGACCACCTCACAAACTCCATATGGTACTCCCAAACACTCATACTGCCCTGCTTGAGAACCTCGAACTCAGTGGCACGGCTGCCATTGTCTCGGCAGGCAAGAAGTGGCCAATAAAGGCATTTACAAACTCATCCCATCTAGCCGGAGGTCTTCCCTCCTCACGGGAATCCTCCCACATCTCGAACCATGAACGTGTTGCTCCCCTCAACCTGTATGAAGTCAACTCAACCCCTTCTGTCTATATAGCCTTCATCACTTAAAGGGTCTTATGTATATCATCAAGGAAATCGTATGGATCGGCCTCTGGGTTTGTGCCTGTGAATTCTAGAGGGGCCAATCGCAGAAACTGGTGGACTCTGGAGCTGGCGGAACCTCCCTGTCCGCTAGAGGACATAGGGGCATCATGAGATCTCTGGGCGGCCACTAACTGGGTCAACATATGGATGGCTCCTCTAAGGTCCCCATCAGAAACCCCAGGACCGGAAGCAGGAACAGTATCAGGATTTGGAATATCAGTAGGAGGGATGGTGGCACCATCTTCCGCAGCTGGAACAGGAATGCTTGGATCTGGAATAGATGGGCCGGGCAGATTCAAGGCCGGGGAGTCACTCTCACCCACGACATCAGGTACATGATTCACGACCACACTTGGGGTGGCTTCGGCCCCAAGGCCTAGTCTAGCTTTCTTCTTAGGTGCCATTTTTGAAAATTTCAGAACAAAGAACGAGTTAGACGTAAATACTTCCACTTTCCACTTCACCGCACGATATGGAATAACAAAGAAGAGGATAGTTTCCTAAATGCCCGTGTAGCCCCCTACTTATAGATGTGGTCGAAAACACACTGATAAGAAGGGCTCGACTAGGAACGGCTCCAAGACATCCTAGGACTCTTTTAAAACCTTAGGCTCTGATACCGAGTTTGTCATGCCCCAAATTCGAGGGACAAGACCAGCGCTCGATCGGGTAGCCCCAGTCAAGCGGACCTGGGTGCCTTTCCTACCCCACGTGTTACCATACATTTTTCATTACTTATTAGCCAAATGAAATAACCATTTAAAATTAAAACACCTATTTATATCAAAACATACACACAGTACATGATCCTTACCGTGGTTTACATTTTACATAGCCCAACATACAAGATACATATCACATAAGTTCATGACCCACATTTTCTGTCTGCGGAGCCTCTAAACATGAAAAAGGATGATACAGTACTTGTCGGTAACAAGGCTCCGGCTATACCTTATACAAATATCAAAACAGAATCCCAAAACAGAAGCAGCATGCGCCACGCAGGGCCCCGAAAGGAAAGGGTCTCACCAATTCAGCTGACGGGAAGTGAAGAGGAGCTACGGTCGGTGGACTGGAATACCTGCTATGGATCCACCTACAATCATAACACGAATGTAGCGCCCATGGTAAAAGGGACGTCAGTACACTTGAATTGTACTGGTATATATGAACAAACTTTGCTCCAAGTAAACTCAAACCATACACAAGTAAGTAACAGTAATAGAAACAACAATCAAATGCACAAAGAAGGAACAATCAAGCCAAATAAGTTTACAATCTCTCATGTTCCCCTTCCACATTTCCACATCAATACTTTCACAATTTTCTCATATTTTCATTTCAATAGTAATTTCGATCATTTTTCACCCTTATTACCTCGGCCACCCTTATCACCACAACCCATACCTTATTACTTCGTGTTGCGGCGCGCAACCCGATCCCACCGAAAATTCACGATTCACAAACAACATAACAACAATGAAAAATTCAAAAGATCAACAACACACTTCTTAAGAAGTAATAACAACAATTTACAAGTATTTCCATAACCATCAATACTATTTTCATCATATTCAACAACTCACATGTGTTTTATGTCACAGCGATAATTGCCCACAATAAGCCATAAATGTTGCTATCACAGTTATTCCAGTTGCATCATTTACGATTTGCTTCCATCATTTGTTCCTCAGCTCTTACCACATATCACATTCACAATCATACCAACAATACGAATTTCACAATTTATTCATATAGATATCACATACCAAACATTCGTACACCAAACAAGGCGATTTTACAAAGGTCAAAGTTAGCCATACTTACCTGGAGCCGAATTCCCTTTTAAGTTCTATTTTCAATTTACCAAATAGTCTAGCAACATCAATGTAGTGCACAAGTTAATACATATGACTTAGAATTGGGGTTCACAATTACTACTCAAACTTATTTAGGTTATTATTCCTTTTTTTTTTCAAACCTCTTTCTCTACCCAGTTTTCCCTTGCTAGGTTTTAGGTTTTAAGAAGGCATGCATGTACAATTTCAACCATTAATTTCAATAATCAATGCATGAGACTCCCCCCTTAGTTTAAACTTGAAAATCAAGAAAAAAGGTTACGGATTTTACCTGCAAGAATGGGGATGAGGGCAATTACTTTGAATTTTCCAGCCCGGATAGTTTTGAAGAATCATATTAATGAAGATTGCTTTCTCTCTCAAGAAACCTCCCTTCCCTCTCTCTTATTTTGTTCAGAAGATCATTAAAAATGAGGGGTTGGGTGTTTTATTAAAAAGGGGTCGGGTGTAAAATTTTAGAAAAATAGAAGCTCGAGCAGGATCTGCGGTCGCACTTTGCAATCGCAGAATCAAAATGCAGTCCACAGATTGGACCGTAGAAGTGCCCCAAAACTCTGAGCGTTTTAGCTTGGGTATGCGACGGGAATGCGGTCCGCATTCCTGTTTTGCGGTCGCATAATGTACCGAGAAACTGACCTTCACAAATTCCTGAGGAATTTATGCGATGATTATGCGGTTCACATATTGATTAAGTGATCGCATAGTAGACCGCATTTTCAACATCAATCTCGACTAACTCTCTGATTAACTCTGTGACAGAAATGCGGTCCGCATACCTGATCTGCGACCGCATTCTGGACTGCATAGTTGCACTTTTCTGGAAAATTTTTATTCTTGATTTTAAGTGCAAAATCAGTAAAAAAAGGTAGAATTTTTTTTACACATTCTCAACACATATACGGAACATGACACTACAGATTACTAGGCTTTGAGCACAAACTTTCACGGGGCCTTACATTGTGCGACCGAAAACTGAGTTCGAAGGTTCCATTTTCCTATTTTCATAACCCGACCCCATTTTGATAAATTGGCTTTGTGGATTATTTTGGAGCAATTATCTGATAATTCTAGAGAGCGGTTAGAGCATTTATAGAGAGAAGGAGGAAACCTAACATTCTAATCATCCAATCTGACACTAATCTTCAAAAATCAAGGAAGCCAATCACAAGATCTTCTTATAAGAGGTAAGGTTCCATATCCTAGTCTTTAATTTTGAGTTTGGGGTAAAAGATGGGTAATTAGCAAGACAATTATTGGGTATGAGAGTTGTTTATTTTGTATGCATTTGTTATCAAAGGATGTAGGAAGATTGTTGAGCTAAAAATGATAGAGAATGGGTTGTGGGATGATGGAATCCTTCATAAAAGGACCTTGAAACCTTAATGCACACCTAGTATTTGATAAAATGCTCAAATGAGCTAGAACAATGATCATCTTCCTAATTTTGGTTCAATTTGTTACATTTCTAAAATAGATCAAGGTTGCTAAGAATTCCAGAACATTTTGGAGTTTAAGGAAGCCCAATTGAGGTATGTTGGCTACACTTCTCTTTTACAATTGAATCTCACGGTGTTCACGATTTTTATGTAAGTCCTGAGTTGTTCATTCTAATATTTTCTATTCCGAATAGGCAAAGTGTCGAGAATTATATATTCAAAGCATGTTCCGAATGTTTCTATCACATTATATTGTCCTTTGGGAATATGTTCAAAAATGATATGTGTATTAAAAAAGTTATATCTTTGAGTCGTATTTCAAATGAAGATTATGATGCCAAATTGTGCGAGAAAATCTCAATATGCTTAAGTTCCTTAATTGTTCATATGTGTACCTAAAGTCTTGATTGAAAATGTATTGTTGTTGATAATTTATAAAGATTCTTGAAAATGAAATAAGTGAATTGGGGATAAAAAGTGTGGCCAACGTGCCAAGAATGAAAGTTATACTTGTGGCCAGTGGTGCCGGTGGAATGAGATGATGCAAGAAAGATTATGATATGAGCTTTGATTCAATTATTCGAAATTGATTTTGAAAATAGAATTGCCTAAAATCTTGTGCACTCAAATGATGCTCATATGTGGCTGTTTTAACTAATGCTATGCTTTGTAGGTATTTTCGATGTGTTTTGCGTTCTTACATATTCATGAGTTGAAATTGTGTATTGCCCTTTTTGGAAAAAAATATTTCAAGAATAAATCATGTGTTACTTGTTTATGTTTTAACTTGTGCTTCGATTGCCAATCATTTTACTCCATTTCTTGAAAAGAAGTTCATTGTGTTTAAAGCCTTCATTACTAATGAACCTAAAGTTGTGATTTTCGGAATATTCTATTTGTTGATATTTATGATGATGATTCATGAAAGGTAAGAAATGAAAGTGTGGAATACGAAATATGTCCATTGTGCCATGAATGAAGAATTATATGTATGGCCAAGAGAGCCAATGAAATAATAATGTTGAAAGTGCTAATGAAGCTATATACGGTATGAAAGGTTATGAGGTAAATGAATTTGTACTATTGTTTTCTTTGTAAAAAAATCAAAAATATTTTTGGGATTATCGAGGAAGGATAGGTTGAAATAACCTAACCCCGAAACTATACGTGCCGGTATAGGAGTGAATTGTAATTATTCCCCTTGTTTGGGATGAGATTGATGTGATAAAATTATTCCCCTTAATTAGGATGAGATGATTGATAGA
Source organism: Nicotiana glauca (assembly GCA_026770625.1). Lineage (NCBI taxonomy): Eukaryota > Viridiplantae > Streptophyta > Magnoliopsida > Solanales > Solanaceae > Nicotiana > Nicotiana glauca. The sequence goes on from MU742350.1 coordinate 78,167, forward strand.
AAAGGTTGATGTCTATCCATATAGAATTATGGTGAGATGGCCTAGCCAATCGGGTTGTGATCGGATACCATGCCACACACATAGTGGTGATTGTACTAGAAATTGTAATTGAAATTGTAATTATTGTTGATGTCGCGGATGAGACGGCCTAATCGATCAGGCCGCGATCGGACTCCACGCTAAAAGTACGGTGGTATTGGTATTGTGAACGGTGGTATATCGGTGCTAAAGATCTCTTAACCAAAAAAATAATAATATTATCTTTATATTTTGGATTATATTTTAACTTGGAAATTAGATATCATTGATTATTGATTGCTGATTGTTGTTTTCATGGTTTTTCCTTTTATGTTGACATCCTATTTTAAAAGAAGACAGTTAGATTTACATACTAGTACTATTCCTTATAACTAACATCCCTTTTGCCGGGGGCACTGCATCTTCAATGGATGCAGTGGTACCACAACATGTGACATTGATCAGTGATAGCGGTATACTCCCTTCAGCTAACTTGGTGAGCCCCAATTCATTTCGGGGTCACGTCTCTCTTGTTTCTCATATACTTTATATTTTGAGGTATAGCCGGGGCTTTATTGTCGGCATTTCCATATTACTCTTCAGTTGTACTTAGAGGCTCCGTAGACAGGTTATGGGTGGTATTTGATGTTGGGAATTGAATCAAAAATATTGGTATTTGGCAAACATGTTTTTCTCATTAAATCTATAAAGTCGTACTATTTTGGAAGTATGGAATGATGTTGTTAATGTGAATAAAATGGAAGTGGTTAATGAAATCTTTTCAGTGTTTGATTAATGGTGTACATCTCCTCTTCATTCAAGGATGAATTTGGGTAGAATAAAATCTAACAGGCTTGCTCAGCCGGGTTTACTCGGTTGAGCGCCGATTGCGCTCTCCGAGTTTGGGGCGTGACGAAGAGAAAATAACCTTTACACGTCCCTATGGTACTTTCTCCTTCAAGTGGATGCCATTTGGTTTGTGCAACGCACCGTCAACTTTTTAAAGGTGTATGATGGCTATTTTCACGGACATGATGGAGGATTACCTTGAAGTTTTCATGGCTGACTTCTAGGTGGTCGGGGATTGTTTTGATGATTGTCTTGCAAATATGGATAAAGTGTTGGCAAGATGTGAAGAAATAAATTTGGTGCTCAATTGGGAGAAATGTCATTTTATGGTCGAGGAAGGCATTATCCTTAGCCATAAAATCTCAAAGAATGGAATTGAAGTTGACAAGGCGAAGATTAAGGTGATTTCAAAACTTCCATCTCCAACTTCGCTAAAGGGCATGCGGAGTTTCTTAGGTCACACATGATTTACCGGCGCTTCATCAAAGATTTCTCTAAGGTGGTGAACCCGCTGTGCAAGCTTCTCGAGAAGGATGCTAAGTTTAACTTCAATGATGATTGCATGATAGCTTTTGACTTGTTAAAGTTCAAGTTGACAACCACTCCCATTATCACTGCTCCAAATTGGAGTGTCCCTTTTGAAGTCATATGTGATGCAAGTGGCGTAGCGGACGGGGCTATTTTTGGGCAACACATCGATAAGATTTTTCACCCGGTCTACTATTCTAGTAAGACCATGAATGGTACCCAAGTCAATTATACCGTTAAGGAGAAAGAGATCCTTGCCATTGTGTTTGCAATTGAGAAGTTCCACCCGTACTTGATGGATGCAAAATTTATTGTCCACACTGATCATGCGACACTTCATTATCTTATGAGCAAGAAAGATTCCAAAGCTTAGTTGATGAGATGGGTGATTTTGTTGCAAGAGTTTGATATTGACATCCAAGATAGAAAAATGAGTGAAAACCAAGTGGCGGACCACTTGTCTTGTTTGGAGGAGGAGGGGAGGCTGCAATATGGCCTTAAAATAAATGACTCTTTCCCCTATAAGCAACTCTTGGCTATTTCAATGAAAGAGGTGCCATGGTTCGCGGATCTAGAAAATTTACTTGTGTGTGGTATTATCCAAAATAAGTTCTCTTCAAATCAAAGGAAGAAGTTCAAACGGAATTGTCAAGATTATTATTGGGATGAACCATACCTTTTTCGGATTTGTAGGGATGGGGTGATTAGAAAATATGTACCGGAAGAAGAGCAAGGTGAAATTCTTGGGCTTGTTATTCTTTGCCATATGGTGGTCATCATGGTGGAGCGAGAATAGCAACTAAAGTGCTTAGTTATTGTTTCTATTGGCCCACTCTTTACAATGATGCAAGTGATTTAATGAAAAGATGTGATGAATGTCAAAGGGCAAGTAGAATCTCAAAGAAAAATAAAATGCCCCTCACCACCATTTTGGAGATTGATATTTTCGATGTGTGGGGCATTGACTTCATGAGTCCTTTTGTGAGTTCTTGTTGAAACACCTACATCTTGGTCACGGTGGATTATGTATCCAAATGGGTTGAGGCTGTTGCTCTACCCAACAATGAGGCAAGAAGTGTGGTGGTGTTCTTGAAGAAGAATATTTTCACAAGGTTTGGTACTTCGCAGGCTATTATAAGCAATGGGGGTCACATTTTTTCAACAAGGCTTTCAACACTTTACTTGGAAAGTATGGTGTTATTCATAAAGTCATGACTCCCTATTATCCTCAAAATAGCAGTCACGTGAAAGTCTCCAACCAGGAGATAAAGAGTATTCAGCCCAAAATAGTGAATGCTTACCGGACAGATTGGTCCAAAAAACTTGATGAGTATGGGCTTATCGGACGGCTTACAAAACACCTATCGAAATGTCGTTATACCGGTTGGTGTTCGGAAAAGCTTTTCATCTTCTGGTGAAACTTGAGCACAAGGCTATATGGGCTCTAAAAAAGTTGAGTCTTGATTAGAATATAGACGCTAACTTAAGGGTGACACATTTGGATGAATTGGATGAATTCCGATACCATGCCTATGTAAGTTCGTCCTTGTACAAAGAAAAGATGAAATATATTCATCACAAATACATTTGGAATAAAGAGTTCAAGGTGGGCGATCTTGTATTGTTGTTCAACTCAATGTTGAGGATGTTTTCGGAGAAGCTAAATCTAAATGGAGAGGTCCCTTGAAATTGTGGGTATGAAACCTTTTGGTGCATTGGAAAGAACAAAAATAGTGAACTATTCCAATTCAATGATCATCGGGTGAAGCACTATTTGGAAAGATTTGGAGATAGCCAAGTCGTGGTGATCATCCATTTAAGTTGATGGTATTCTGCATCGTGCTGCAATATTAAATCAGGCGCTTCTTGGGAGACAACTTATGTTTCTTTTCCTTTTTCCTTGTAGATTAGGCGTTATTTTTATGCTAAATTAAGTGAAAGTGTGCTACAGGGATGAGTGTGCCTTACAGGAATTGTGGACTGAAATCTAGCTAAGTGTTGTAAGAATTGCGGACCACAGTTGAATTGTGCAAACCGCACAAATTTAGTTGTTGCAGCAAAAGTATTTTGTGGCCGCACAATTATCTTGCGGACCACACAAATGGAAGGTTTAAAATGCCAACTCTCTGAAGTTGGTCTATTAGAAAAATGGTCAATCTGCAACCGCAACAGGAAAATTGCGGCCGCAACAAGGAATCTGCGGCCGCATACAAAATTATGCAGACCGCAGATAAAATGCTGACTTAAGCTCACCAGGTAACAGAGTGCGGACTGCAACTGAAATTGCGCGGCCGCATTCGCTCCTTCTTCCCTCAGAAAATTAATAGTATAAATAAAGAGCTAGGGCAATAGTTACACTTTTCCCTCTCTGAGCATAAACACAACATTATATTAAAAGTTTTTGGTGAATCATATGCTCACATACCCAATAATTGTTGATCGCTCATTCCTTGCATTCACTCATATCTGGTATGCTTAAATTCCTTGTTAGATTTTGCACTTTTAGTTTAATTTATATCTTTTTAATCATTTTTAAGATTTTTGTCAGTAGAACTAAATTGTTCATTCATGTAGGGATAAATATGTAGTGGGTCAATTAGTACATGGTCTATGGGGACTGAATCAATGTATTTTCAAGCCTTTTATGTTTTTACCATGTCAAAATTTTCAAAAAATATCAAGACCTAGATAGAATTACTGAATGATTCATAGTATTTTGAATTATATGGCCACACTTGAAATTGTGCGGTCCATAGAAGTGAGTCTAGGGAAACTTTAGTAAAGAATGGAAGGCAAATTGTTAGGACCGCAAAAATCCCATTGCGGCTGAAGAACAACCCGTGTACTGCTATCAGAGAGTCTACATTTGATGACTCAAATTGTCACGACCCACCCCGTTGGATTGCGATGGGTGTCTAAGTCCTACCTGTCAAACACCCCTAAGCATGCATCTAGCATATGAACCTGTATAACATATGTTGAATTACGAAGGTAACATACATGAAGGAAACCTGCCAATAAGGCATATGTACGTACATATGCAGAATATAGTGGGCGAGCCGGCAAGGCTGCAACAGACAACTACACATCCAATAATTGAAAGCCGACATGGCCACATACAACTCAACTAAACATACTGTCTACAAACCTCTAATAGAAACATAATTGTACAAAGACGGGACTGATCCATATCATATATATATACACATACACACAAACGTATCGTACCAAAATCAAAGTAGCTCCAGATCAAGTGGAGCACACCAATTTTGGCTGATCAAGGATCCTAATAAGGGGGACCGTTAGCTTGTCTACCTACACCTGCAGACATGGAATGCAGGCCCCATGAAATAGGGCGTCAGTACGAAAAATGTACTGAGTATGTAAGGCATGAAAATTAGTACGTAAAAGACAAAGATGAAACATGAAATACAGAAATACCTTTAAATATGAATAATTTTGTAAATTCTGAAACATTTATAATGCCATGCACGTGTGTATAAATGTCGTGCCATGCATAGGTATGGGGGTACATAATATCATCACGCCATTAAGGGCATCACATAATATCGTCCCGGCCACTGTGGGTACATCATCAACATATATCAGCTGATCAGGTGGTGGTGCGTATATAACACGGTAACCTTTTTCCTTATCTCATATACATATATACGCATATATAAAGCCATATGGTCATGGGTCAGTGCACATGTATGAAAAATACGTAATAATCTCAACATTCTTTCTGGTAAACTTTTCCAACTGCGTATTATTCTGAGACCCATGAACAGAAGATAATAATATTTTTCATGGGAAATCAAAATATAGACACCCCTACAACTTCTATGAATAGAGTAATTTATGGAAACTGTGTGTTTGCTCATTTCTTCAGTATAATTTAGATCATGCCAAAAGAAAGAAGGGAGGGTCTTAACATACCTGTTCCTTGAATTATTTGATCGAATTGAAGCTTCTGCTTCCGCGAAATACATTGAAATGAGATGATGAAGCTTCAGTTTCTGAATTTGAATGAAACCTTGCTATGGATTTGAATATATGGACGAAATGATTCTGTTTTCCAAGTTTTTGATTTCAAGCTAATTTGGCAAGAAATGGCACTTTGTTTTCAAGGTCAGAAGCAATGTTCTAAGCCTTTTAAAATGAAATGAAATGGAATCTTGAATTTCAGAATGCAAAAGCAGCGTTCTTGTTCTTCAGGCTTTAAATATAAAGTCTTCAAAATAATGATCACAAGTCATGTTTTCTAAGACTTAAATCTTAGTCATTTTCATAATTAGCCATTTGGCAAAAGTGACTACTTAGTCACTTCCAATTTCATGGCTTCTCGCCACATAGGGCGGGGGTGGGATGTTAGTTTTTTATCCTCATATTAGTTAACTGGGTAATGTCTTGTTACGCGATAATTAATCAATTATCCGCATAATTTAAAAATTATAACAAATTACTTAAAATTCTATTTATTTTTTTAAAATACTTCATATATACTTTATATATTATACTACCGTGATCATATGATACCTTACATGGTACTTGTTTATAATTATCGGGTATTATCGCTCGAACCGTATTTTATTCCAAATTATCCACTTTCAATGAAACTTGTTTTATTTAATCCATGTACCCCTTGATCCTTCATAACACTTATTTATCTCTTGTTATAAATAGCGTAAGTACGTTAACGTCAAGATGATCTTATCACCGAGTCTACGTCGATTAACTGAAAACGAAATTTTAACGTACGAAAATGAGAGATGTAACATTCTCCCCCCCCCATTCCCCTCCCCCCCCCCC
>MU742350.1:85133-96831 GCA_026770625.1 Nicotiana glauca
CCTCGAATTTTCAAATCCCCGTGATCTATATAACTTCGGCAGGGTCGTCTCTGTAGCAACTCCACTACCAACTCTCCTCATAGAAGCTTAAAAACCCAATGACACACAGGACCATAATTATGAATAACGACAATGGCCTCACATGACCAGCGATAATAAACAACACAAGAATTTATACACGTACCTTATGATTATGACGTCTCAGTCGGATCCTTCTCTTGAGGAGGAAATAAGTAGGAATATCTAGACCTCGTGTCTTCCTCGACCTCCTAAGTCACATCTTCCACATTATTTTTTCTTCAAAGTAATTTTACCAAAGCTACTCTTTAGTTTTCGATCTCTGAATCTGTCCGTCTAATATAACCATGGGAGTTTCTTCATCTGATGGCTAATCTGTGACCTGAATTTCGTCAACTAACACAATTCTAGAAGGATCTCCGATACATTTATGGAGCATAGACACATGAAAGACTGAACGTACATACTCCAAGTCCGAATACAAGTCTAACTTATATGCTACCTGGCTTACTTTGTGTATGATCCTCTATGGTCCCATGTACCGAGGGCTAAGTTTTCCTTTCTTTCTAAACCTCATGATAGCTTTGTTTTTTGGAATACCTAGTTGTCCACCTGAAATTTTGAGTTTCATTGTCAATTATCCGCATAAGCCTTCTAACGGCTTTGAGCTGCCAATAGCCTTTCCTGTATAAGCTTAATTCTCTCGATTACCTACTATACCAATTCTGGTCCTACTAACGTAGTTTCCCCAATATCGAACCACCCTATAGGTGACCTATACTTCAGTCCATAAAGAGCTTCGTATGTGGCCATCTAAGTACTGGAATGATAACTATTATTATATACGAACTCAATTAGGGGAGGATGATCATCCCAGCTACTTTTGAAGTCCATTGCACAAGCTCGTAATATATCCTTCCAGTGTCTGAATAGTACGCTCAACCTGCCCATCTGTCTAGGGATGAAATATTGTACTAAGACTTACTTGAGTCCCCAATCCTTTTTGGAAGGACCCCCAGAAGTTAGCTACAAATTGAGCTCCTCTATCCGAGATAATAGATACAGGGACACTATGCAGTCGTACTATTTCCTTAATATAAAGTCTTGCATAATCCTCTGAGGAATATGCAATTCTAACGGGCAAATAATAGGCTGAATTTGTAATCCTATACAATCACCCATATCGAATCGAACTTGCACTGGGTACGAGGTAAACCTATGATGAAGTCTATATTGATTACTTCACATTTCAAGTCGGAATCTCCATAGCTTGTAATAACCCACCAAGTTAACCTGCTGACAGTTAGGACACTGGGCAACAAATTCTACTATATGCTTTTTCATTCCGTCCCACCAATATACGTCCCTGATATCATGATACATCTTTGTTGCTCTTGGATGGATAGAATAACGAGAATAGTGAGTTTCTTTCATAACCTACCGACGCAGCCCTTCAACACTAGGAACACACAATCGTCTACGATATCTGAGGACCCCATCTTATTTAATTCCAAATGGTGTCTTCTCCTTTTGAAGGGTGGTATCCCTGTAATGAACTAATACAGGATCCTCATACTGGCGTTCCTTTACTTCAGTTACTAATGAGGATGTTGCCATATTCTGAAGAGTAATTCCCATGTCACCTGAATCCAGTATCCGAATTCCAAGATTATCTAGTTGATGAACCTCATGGGCTATTCCCCTCTTTTTTGGCTGCCAATACGACAAGCTACCAATAGATTTACGGCTGAGGACGTTGGCTACTACGTTTTTCTTCCCCGGATGGGATAAAATATCAACGTCATAGTCTTTAAGTAGCTCCAACCATCTCCTTTGATGAAGGTTCAATTCCTTTTTCTTGAAGATATACTGGAGGCTCTTATGATCCGTATAAATATCAATGTGAATGCCATACAAGTAGCACCTCCACATCTTTAGTGCATGAATCAATGTTGCTAACTCTAAATCATGGTCAGGTAATTCTTCTTGTGCTTTCTCAGTTGTCTAGAAGCATAAGCCACAACCTTACCATGCTGCATCAGCACACAACCCAATCTAATGCCTGAAGCGTCACAATAGATAACGTAACCATTGGTCCTTTCTGGAAGTGTTAGAATCGGTGCTGAAGTTAATCTATGCTCTAAGGCCTGGAAAACTCTATTCACAAGCGTCGGTCCATTTAAACCAAGTTCCCTTCTAAGTTAACTTACATGGTTATCCTAATCTTGTATAATTTTGGAAATTCCTCTCTTCAGAGGCCCAAACTTCATTGTTTATCCCTCACAATTGTGCCCTTATCCCACTATTAGGGCAACATTTCATCTATTCTAAACGTTACTAGTATTAGACTCCTTTGAGTTCATTCGGGCTATACTGAGCCTCCTATAACTTAGGGAAACCATCAAATCTCTTATGAACTTATTCCCAAGGACTCATCCATTCTTGTTATCTTTTTACTCATCTTTTCTTATCCATCCTCCTGCCTTCCTAGAACCTTGTGGCTCTACCATACTTTAGCTTGTAACCTATACATATCTATTTATACTTATTCACAACCTTTCTTCAACCTGCTTGCACCATATATTTTCTTATGTTATTCCAGAATATTAAGCGAGACACCACATACCACTTTGGTCGAAGATCCTTAGAAGAGAAGCAAATTCCATTACAAGTTTCCCGTAATGACCTGCCAAACGAAGAAGCTACGAACCTTCGGTGTTGTGGGTCTAGGCCAAGTCTTCAATGCCTTAACATTTGTGTATCCACACGGATGCCTTCACCCAAAATGATATGCCCAAGGAAAGCTACAAAGTTCAACCAGAATTCATATTTAGAGAATTTTGCATACAATTTCCCCTTTTGTAGAACTCTGAGCACAGTACGTAAGTGATCTACATGCTCAGCCTCTGAATGAGAATATACCAATATATATCATTGATAAATATGATTACAAATAGGTCTAAAAGGGGCCTGAACACACGGTTTATGAAATTCATGAATATTGTTGGGCATTGGTTCAACTGAACATTATAACATGAAACTTGCAGTGCCTATTCTGGTCCTGTATGTTGTCTTCGAAATATCTTCCTCCTTAACCCTTACCTGATGGTACCCAAACCTCAAGTCTATCTTTGAAAAACACTTGGCACCTTGCAACTAATCAAATAAATCATCAATTCTCGGGAGCGGGTACTTATTCTTGATTGTCACCTTATTCAGTTGCCTATAATCAATACACATTCGTAAGGAACCATCTTTCTTTCTCACAAACAATACAGGTGTTCCCCATGGAGTCGTACTAGGTCTGATAAAACCTTTTTCAAGCAAGTCCCTTAGTTGTTCCTTTAACTCTTTCAGCTCTGCTGGCACCATTCTATAGAGAGAAATAGATATTGGGTGAGTATCTGGTAGTAGGTCAATAGCAAACTCAATTTCTTGTTTGGCGAAAAACTCGGAAGCTCATCGAAAAAACATCGGGAAACTCATTAACTACAGGAAAGGACTGAATGGTTGGTAACTTTACTTCCACATCCCAAACCCGAACTCAGTGATAAATATAGTCCTTGCCTTGAGATAGGAAATAAATTTACCTCTTGGTGAATTGGTATTACCTTTCCATTCTAAAACAGGCTCTCCTGGAAACTGAAATCAAGCCACCTTTGATCTATACTTGATGTTAGCATAACAAAAGGCCAATAAATGCATACCTATTATAAGATCATGTTCTACCCAACTGAGCACCACATACTTTATCCTTGGTTATTCTCAAATCTATCTCGGGTCATTTCGGGCCATACCTGTATATATAGGTATTAATATTAAAACATAACTTGCATAACTAATTTAGAAAAAGGGTTTATATACATAGGGGTCGACCAAAGCCGTAGAAATGTTATACCTACAACTATATACAGGAGAATGTTTGCAAAACCTCTAAGTAGGCATAACCATAATTTATATAAGTTGAGAGGGGGATCCCTACATCCTCATAAGACAACCTAACACGCTTAGAACCCTGATTTGGTAGTATTCGAAGAAGAGTTGGAACTCATCAACCAAAACTGACACTTAGAGGAAGTCTATAGTAGAGGGTCCTTACCTCGTCCTATATAAGAACCTCGATCGGACACACTTCAAAGTGGAATATTCATGTCCTTATCAGTTACCTTCCTCCTCTTGGCCCGACTACTATCTTCTTCCTCTACGTATCCCATAACATATACTGACGAATCTTGATTGACGGACTCCCAAGACTGTGGACTATCCGGAACCTCAGAAGAGCTGGTGTCCTCAAATACCTTGACACAGTTTTGAGCCTGAGGGAATCCCAGTGTGCTAATCCATGCACTACTCCCCTTATATCCTGATCAACGGGCTGTGAAACTAAGGGTCTTAGTGAGGTCGGAACTCCTCTTACCCTATCTACTGCCGGAGTGGTCGAAACAGCTCGAATGTATGACTCATATGGATCATTGGATGGATCCTCCTCAATAGAACTAATGATCTCTAATGGGTCTAAATCCATAGTATAGCTTATCTCGTTCTCTAACACTTTCGTAGCCTTCTGACCCGTGCTAGTGGATGTAGTCTTTGAAGGCATCACTAAAAACGTAACACATCGTTAGGAACATAAATGCTTATATCGCACGATCTAAGATAAGAAGAGAGGATAACATCCTATATGTCCTGTAGACTCATGTGTATAAGTGTGGTGCACAACACACCCATAAACAAGACTCTACTAGACACGGTCTGTAGACAACCTTAGGACAGAACTGCTCTAATACAAGTTTTGTCACAACGCCGAGATGTGTGTCTGAGTCCTACCTGTCAAACACCCCTAAGCATGCATCTAGGATATGAACCTATATAATATCTGTTGAATTATGAAGGTAACATACATGAAGGAAACCTGCCAACAAGGCATATGTATGTATATATTCAGAATACAGTGGACTAGTCGGTAAGGTTGCAACAGACAACTACACATCAAATAACTGAAAGCCGACAAGGCCACATACAACTCAACTAGACATACTATCTACAGACCCCTAATAGAAACATAACTGCACAAAGACGGGACTAAGCCACGTCATAACCATATATATATATATATATATATATATAAATCAAAGCAGCACCGGTTCAAGTGGAGCACACTAACTCTCGCTGATCAGGGATCCTAAGAAGGGGGACAATACCTGCACCTGCGAGCATGGAAGGCAGGCCTCATAAAATAGGCCGTCAGTATGGAAAATGTACTGAGCATGTGAGGCATGAAAATTAGTACGTAAAAGACATAGATGAAACATGGAATACAGAAATACCTTTAAATCTGAATAGCTTTAAAAATTCTGAAACGTTTATAATGTCATGCACGTGCGTATAAATATCGTGCCATGCATAGGTATGGGTGTAAATAATATCATCAAGCCACTGAGTCATCCCATAATATCGTCTCGGCCACTGTGGGCACATCATCAATATATACCAGCTGATCAGGTAGTGGTGTGTATATAATGTCGTAACCTTTTTTCATATTCTATATATATATATATTTACATATATACGCGTATATAACGCCATCTGGTCATGTGTCAATGCACATGCATAAAATGCATGAAAAATACATAATAATCTCAATATTCTTTTCGGATAAACTTTTCCAGCTGCGTATTATTCTGAGACCCATGAACAGAAGATAATAATATTTTTATGGGGAATCAAAATATAGATACCCCTACTATTTCTATAAATAGTGTAATTTATGAAAACAGTTAGTTTGCTCGTTTTTTCAGTATAATTTGGACCATGCCAAAAGAAATAAGGGAAGGCCTTAACATATCTGTTCCTTGATTTATTTAATCGAAGTGAAGCTTCTGCTTTCGTGAAATATGTTGGAACGAGAGGATGAAGCTTCAGCTTCTGAATTTGAATGAAGCCTTGCTATGGATTTGAATATTTTGACGAAATGATTCTGTTTTCCAAGTTTTTGATTTCAAGCTAATTTGGCAAGAAATGGCACTTTGTTTTCAAGGTCAGAAGCAACGTTCTAAGACTTTTAAAGTGAAATGAAATGGAATCTTGAATTTCAAAAAGCAAAATCAGCGTTCTTGTTCTTCATGCTTTAAATATAAAGTCTTCAAAATAATGATCACGAGTCTTGTTTTCTAAGAGTTAAATCTTAGTCATTTTGCCATTCGACAAAAGTGACTACTTAGTCACTTCCAATTTCGTGGCTTCTTGCCACGCGGAGTGGGGGTGAAATGTTAATTTCTTATCCACTTATTAGTTAATTGGATAATGTTCTATTATGCTGTAATTAATTAATTACCCGCATAATTTAAAGATTACTACAAATTATTTAAAATTTTATTTATTTTTTTAAAATACTTCATATATACTTTATATATTATACTACTGTGATCATATGGTACCCTGCATGGTACTAGTTCATAATTATCGAGTACTATCGCTCGACTTGTATTTTATTTCAAATTATCCACTTTCAACGAAACTTAATTTCTTTAAGCCATGTACCCCATTATCCTTCATAACACTTATTTATCGCTTGTTATAAATAGCATAAGTATGTTAACGTCACGATGATCTCATCCCCAAGTCTACATCGGTTAACTGAAAATGAAATTTTAACGTAAGAAAATGCGAGATGTAACACAAATGCGCGGCCGCACAATTTGACCATAGAAAACATGATGCATCCGCACATCAACCAATTCTCTGTCATCAGAGAGTGAGCATATTTTTGGTTTTGAGTTGCGGCCGCAAGGAAAATTGTACGGACCGCACTTCAGATCTACAGTAAGAGAGAATTATGCAGTCCACAAGGCCTTATCTGGGGCCGAAAGAAAATTGTGCGGACCATAGATCCTCATCCTACAAGCATGATTAAACTATGACCTTCACTGTGTTTCTTGGTGTATACTTACATATCTCCTTGATTGATTGAGTATTGAGTTTCAACTAACAACTGCTCCTTCTTGATACAGATAATGGTTCGATTTAGAGGCAAAGGTGATACTTCTAAAGGGAGGGATGAACCTTCCAGCGGTCGAGGCAAGAGTGCTTTATCCCTCGGCCTACAAAGAATAATTACAAAGAAAGATACATTAGGTAGATGGAGAGGTGCAGATCTCTCCAAGTTGAGCTCTTATGTCCCGTCTGGGGAAGCATCAGAGGGCAACACAACCTCTGTTCAAGAGCAGCCGATTGTCTAGTCAAGGCCGCTAGGGAGATATCAACTCAGGGACGAGTCGTCCTCATCTCTTAGCACTTCTGAGGGTTCAAAAAGTGCTAATCAAGCTTCTGAGCCATCCACTACCCGTGTCCCTGAGAAACTAGATACAACAGTTCAAGACATCCCCGATGATAGAAGACAGGGAGATGTTACAACTGTTGACCTTGAAAGGTCAAAGAAGAAAGAATTTTGGGAAGATTGTTTGTCAGCCTGGCTGCCTTCACTAGCTTTTGTACTTGGTGGCCGGCGAGTTCGCTAATACTTGAGCAACAATTCTTACTGATAGATTTAGAGTGACAACTCGGCCGTGCTGAGATAGTTTAGAGAACAAAAAGGGTGAATGTGGTTTACCCAGAGCGTGGTGGATGCTAAGGAATACCTTGTCCAATAATTTTACACCAATGTGGCGCATGTCAGAAAGGGGATGAAGGTTACGAAAGTGAGACTTGATCATCACACAGTGAACACATACTTGGGCTTTGATGATGTCGAGCCCATAGAAAACTTAGAGAAGTGTGCACTTGGGGAAGCAGCTCGTCCTTGGTTAGCAAAAATTCTAGCTGCACTAGGACCACCACCACCATGGATCACAGTAAGGGTTCCTATCCAGCAGAGCACATTGAGCTTCAAAGCAAAAGGGTGGAAATCATTTGTGTGCAGCAGACTTCACCCGAGTTAAAATAAGATTCACTTACCGATTCCTCGAGCAGCCTTGGTTGCCTCTATTATGGCCGATTACCCTACCAATATGGGTGCGTTTATGTCGGCCAATATCTCAATAATCGCCAGGCAGGATGACTCATCTTACCCGTTTCCCAACACCATTATAGAGTATCTTACAGGTGCGATGGTGGAACCAAAAGATTTTGATACAAAGGTGAGGCCAAAAAACCTTTCTGATGGTACTCACTTATAGATGCGAACAACCCCAAGAGAAAAAGTCAATCGTCTACCACCACAGGCTAGTATGATAAGCCAGATGTGGTAGTTGCGGAGGCTGTTGATATTCCATCCACTTCGGCCGAGCCTTCCTCTAGTGCCGCATCTATCCTCCAGAATCATCTACAGTCCCTACTACAGTTCCTGCCGCAGCTTCCACCTCAGCTTTGAGGCCGATACCTATGCTTATTTCCATACTTTTTACATTACGAGTCTCCCAGACATTATTGATCTGCAAAAACTGGATGCATACAGCCACTGCAAAGTATTCTGACTTATCCAGCACTGTTGCAACATAGTCCTCTATTCAGGCACCTCAGTTTCCCCCGTCCGTAAAAGAGAAATTGAAGAAGATCTTAGAAAACTAGAATGCTATCATGGCTACTTTAGTACAACATGGGTCAGTGATCGAGGAGCTAGGAAAATAAGTAAAGAAAATGAGAAAGCCCTAGGCCAACAAGAAGTTAGTGGACAAGCTCCGGAGACAGGTGACCAAGATTGCAGCAACCGGAGATCTCCCTTTGACATGTTCATTGAACCAGATCCTATAGCCCTATCAGCACCGTTGGCGCCAGCTGGCCAGTCTCAAGATCAAGACCTGTCTACCGACACTGCTGAGGTAGTATGTTAGATGTTCACCAGCCCAGCCACTCCCAAAGTTGAGGATGATGAGATCTAGTTGGATGAGCCTGAGAGCGATGACATTGATGGGGACACAAAGATGTCCAATGAGCCATAGGGAGTTTCCTTCACTCATTTTCTCTCTTTTACGCTTATTTTTGTCAAGCATTAGGGACAACTCTTTAACAATCTAGTTGCATGAGGGGTAAGATGCTTTGTTGCTAGTCCAAGTACCCATGCGAAGGGACTAGAACTTGCCCGAATGTGTTTTAAGATTAAATCTTAAGTTTTGCTTAGCTTGAGAAGTAATTGTAGGCTTTTCTTGGCCCGTTTGAGTTTTCTATTGCCTACCAATATTTTTATCCCTAGTCAACCCCTTCGAGCCTTTAGCCTTTCTGATTTGAAAACCATGTTACAAGTCTTTACTCGTTCTATCGTGACCCTCTCTTGGCACCCGAGCTTTTTTTACCACTCATGTGAAACAAATGGCTAAAATCATAAGTTTGGCGGGAGAGATGAGGAAATTGAAAAAGGTACGAAGGCACAAAAAGAGAAAAGAAATTATGAGAAGGAAAGGAAAAAAAAGAAAAGAAAAGAAAAGAAAAGAACAAAGAGAAAAATGCGAAAAAGTGAATAAGTGGAAGAGTTGAACGGATTCAAAGAGAGATGATGATCCTAAGCATGGAGAAATATGAATATAATGATCCAAGAAAGAGTGATATTAAGTCTCTCTAGTCCCCCAAGAAAAAGAAAGTGCCTCAACAAATTGGAAAAGCGCGAGCCGAGAAATGAAAGATGGAGTGCTTAAGGAAGGTGTAACCACTTAACCATATTGTATCACCCTAGTCCAAAATCCTTCATTACATCCAGAAAGAAGTCCTACTTGATTTTAAGCCGAGTGAACTTACATTAGTGGTGATCTATATGAGGGGAAAGCCTATGGTACTTGAAGCCGTACTTGTGACATTCTCTTCATAAATCTTTAAATTGCATGCTAAATTATTAAGTGAGCTTGGAAAATGGAATGTAGAGGAGGAAGAGTTTGGTGTCTACCGTGACTATAAGATGGAGCGATATTCCTTGATGAATAAACTCAACTCTTGAAGCTCGAATGTCACATTAGAACTATATGTGAATAAATATTTAACTTGTCGCCTTGTTGATAATACATGAGTAGTGCGGGTAATTGTTGGTCCCAACTGAGGTGTAAATGGCTCACTCGTGGCCAGGATTGCTGGCATCCAAAATTTTTCCTTCTCCTTGGTGATTTCCTGGATTTTGAGTAACTTTAGAGCTTTCATTATCTATTTCGAGATATTCCCCAGTTGGGGTGATTGCTATTTCTCTGGCGTTGAAGACGAATGGTCTTGCTGAGACCATTCTTCCATCACTGAGAACTGGGGTGTTGCAGCTGTGTTTGGCACTGCTGCATCTATCAAGAAGGGAATGGTGTTGAAGATCTAATGCATGACATTGTGTACTTATTGCATATTGTTGGTTGGCTGTGATGGGTTGAAACTGCTCTGCAACACCATTAATTGCCATAGCTGAACTCCAAATGTCGCCAAACCACTGTTTAGGGCTTCTTTTGTAACCCTTTCTAGATGGGCCAAGTTTTGGATGATGAGAGTTATCGCCTGGTGTGACGACCCAAAGGGTCATCACCTGTTTTCCTCATCTGTTCTGTGCTTCCGAGGCCTTGAAAACCTCATTTTTTATTGCCTCGATTTGCGTGCGCAGTCCAGGCGCATAATCGGAAAGCTTTTATGTTGAAATATGTGGAATCTGTGAAAAATTTGAAGAATTTTGACATTAATATGATTATAGTTGACTTTGGTCAATATTTTTGGTAAACGGACCCGGACCCGAGATTGAACGGTCTCGGAAGGTTCGTAGAAAAATATGGGACTCGGGCATGTGCCCGGAGTCAAATTCCGAGGTCTAGAACCTGAGTAAAAGAATTTTTCTATTAAATTGTTTTCTGAAATTATAAAGGAAAAATGAAAATGAAAATGAGTTAGAAAATACAGGTATCGGGCTCATATTTTGGTTCCGACGCCCGGTACAAGTCTTAAATATGTGTTAAGCACTATCTGTAAAGTTTGGTTGAAAACGGACGTCGTTTGCCGTGTTTCGGCCTTAAATTGGAAAATTTGGAAGTTATGAAATTTTGAAAGATTTCTTGGATTTAAGGCTCAATTAATTGATTTTGATGTTATTTTGGCGATTTGATCGCTCGAGCATGTTCGTATGATGTTTTTGAGTCAGTGTTCATATTTGGTTTGGAGCCCCGAGGTCTCGGGTGAGTTTCGGATAGGTATCGGGGTGGTTTTGAACTTAGAAAAATTGCAGAAAATCTGCAGCAGACATTTCTTCATCGCGTTCGCGGAGCCTGGCCTGTTTCTTCTACGCGTTCGCGTAAGGCCTCACGCGTTCGTGTAGGCCAACTGTGAAGCCCCCAATTTTTCTTCTACGCGTTCGCGACTTGGTCCACGCGAACGCGATGCCCATTCTGTCCAACCCTTCGCAAACGCGACACTGTGTATGCGAACGCAAAGGGCAATTTCGCCCAGTGATTTTAAAAGCCTAAAACAATAGCTATTACGGGATTTTACCATCTTCTTCACACGAACCTCTGTCTCAAACCCTCCATAGATGAAATTCAAATTCCCTTTCCTCCATAACTCGTTGGGTATGTAATCCTAACATCGTTTCCTCATTATTTTATCAACTAATCACTAAATTCTAGGCCTAAAAACATGAAATCAAGGTAGAAATTAGGGCTTTTGGGTAGAGTTAGGTTTTTGAGAATTTTGGGCGATTCAACCCCAATTTGGGGTCGAATCTTAAAACAAATTATAT